>CAJHQQ010001980.1:0-76312 GCA_905132885.1 Moricandia moricandioides
GGTCCCAGCCATAATCACCATCAATCTCTTCGCAGAGAAAGTCGATCGACACTGACGGACTATAACGTCACTCCGTACGAATCACTTTTACTCGATCGACCACATGCTCACGACCAAGCGAAGATCAAATCACCAAGCTCTGGATCTTATAACGGCATCCACACTCGCCGCAGCGATCGTCCTGATCAGCACGAACCCAAGAGCGAAGACCGTATCACATTGATCAACGGTCTGGGAATAATTCGATCCCCTTGATAATTTCTCAGCAGGTTTGGCCAACCGAAAGTTGGCGAATTACTTCAAAAGGCGGAACGAGACCATTATTTCCCATGGATCTCTACTATCTATTAAACGACGAAGGGAATTACTCCGATAATCTTAGTCGTGTAAAAAGATTAAACATATTACTCCGAGAAAAGTTTTAACTTGATAATTCCGGTCGACAGACGACTAGACAAACTACTTCGATTAAGATTTTTATTTCGATAATCTTGGTCAGTTAAAACGACTAAACGATTACTTCGAGCACAAATTGTACCTCCAATAGTCTAGTTATAAATGACCAACGAATTATTTCGACAAATTCTTACTCAATAGATCTGGTTAGCAAGCAACCAAACGAATTACTCGACAGAATTTTACTCGCATAATTCCTGGTAGCACAGCAACAACAATGAGTTACTTCATACAAAAAATCCTTAATCAATTCCATGGGCAACTTAACAGAGTACGCAAAAAAGGGGCCTCAAGCCACGGGAGCAGTGAACTGAAAGCTTGATCTCATAAAAGCGTATACAGACATCAAGTAAAATATACACTAAACACCGAAAATCTAAAGTGACAGAGGAGATTAAGTTTCAAAAAAAAGAAGAATGAGCAGGATGCACAGCCGATCCGCAGAGCTTAATGAGGACTGCCTGTTCTCTGATTGGCGTCGACCTGATTGCCAGAAGGGCCCTTTGGCTGAGAACGGGTATTGAGTCGAGGGCCGCCAAACCTCGAACCGCTCCTCCAGCTCCTCACTCAGGCGGCCTAGCTTTGTCGCTTTCTAGTGGTTTGCGCTGAACCCTCACTCAGCTCAAATCAAAATCCGAGCATCACACACACTGCAATCCCTAGCATCACCTCCGTCCGTTGCGACTCCACCCGGAGCAACTAACACATCCCCAAGCGTCCTCGGGAGAATGTGCCTCGGGTCCTAAAGGCAGATGCGCCTCCTGATCGATCAGGCCTGTCGCTTGCATCCAAACGGATCTATTCCGGCAGAAGCTCTCCTGCAGTGTGCGAATGGCACAACGCAAGAACCAGGGAGAAGCGACTATATCGGAGTCCGGTAGACTCCAACTTCTAAACGGTCCTGGTGGCCTGCAAGAGAAAGAGTAAAGCAAATTACCTCGGGAGAAAAGAAGATCAAGTGAAAACGTCCCAATTAACGGAAAATAAAAGAAACGATGAAGGAGCCGAACTTACCAACAATTGGTTCCGAGCCGCGTCGACATAAGCATCCCTGAACATTAAGGATTCGGTATCGGGCAAATGATCCGGACCACCCCTGATCTGTCTTACGAGGTTAGAGCACTCCAGACTGTCGCAAATTAGTGGCACTCCGGCTTCGTACGAAAAGTCGACTCGGTCGGGGAATGAAGCTTTGAGCTTCCGAGTGGCACACTTCCCCACATCAACAGGTACCACCGGGCCTTCCGTCGGCGACGGTACACCAACACCAGGTGGGCTTGCCTCCACCCGAGCTCTCACCTTTTTCTTCCTTCTCAAAGGCGTAACGTCCTTCTCCGAAGAAGTATCTCCCCGCTTACGCGACAAGACCTTCAACGCCTCATCCCGTTCAAGGGAACGGGAACCCCCCTCCGCGTCCGGACCCGCATTCTCCACTCCGGCTTGAGTGCCAACCATGGCGACATCCAGTCCTCGTCGGGATGACTTCTTCTTCTTTCGTTTTGGGCCCTCCTCCCGAACGTGTTCAACGACATCAGTATCATGTCCTACTCCTTCCCCGGCAGAAGGATCCCCAAGGGGCCTCTTGCCGCTCACTTTGCTCGGCTTGGGATCCATACCAGCAAGATGGACTTCAGGAAGTTCAGAAACTCCCTCACCAGGGAGTATCGGCAACATATGATCCGATGGATCCGTCCCGTCCAGTCCCATTCCATCCAGAAAGCCCATAAAACTAGGAGCCGCCGACGGAACACCCAGCCGCTCCTCAACGACAGCAGAAAGATCGGGAAGCGTCTTCATCTCGAGCGCTATCTTCACTCGTTGCTGCTCCCCTTTCGAAAAAAGCGTTAAGCGTTTCTTCCCGGGACCTAACTTGGCCGGAAGATTAGAAACCCAGTCACCTGCGCGAGACAGCAATCAGTTAGAAAAGCAGTCATCAACAAATAAAGATCAGGACAGGAGACGATTACCTTCTGAAATGCTATCTAAAGCCCGACGAATCCTCTCCTCACTGATATCGGGCCAACGTTGATGGCTAAGTGCTGCTATGGCCCTTGCGTCGTCAAAAAAGCGTGAGCCTCCTGGATAGTCGACTGTGTTCGGATGGTTCACTGCAAAAAGGAAAAGAGAAACTTGTTAAAATAGCCTACAAAAATCTCTTAAATAACAGTTAGAATCTATCTACCGATGCGCCAGGTCCACAGAACCCGAAACTCGTCGCTCGGTGGCTCTTCGAAAGAGTACTCATCGGACTTGACGAAGAAATAATATCGCTGCCAGTCCTGAGTCTTGTTCGGATGGCCCGTGATCACATTGTAGTTCGGTCGAATTTTCACCGAATACATCCCATCCCGCATAGGCTTCACGAAGCACAACTCTTCAAACGTCCGAACGCTCATCGACACCTTGATCTCGGCAGCCATCACCATCAAGGCAACCGCTATGCGGAATGATCCATTCAAAAACTGACTGAGGGCAACATCCCGACGAAATGCGTACGAAGTGATCAGGCGGGGGATGGGGAACCATAGTTTGGTGTCTTTCTGGAAGTACGATTCGTACACGCACTGGTACCCCACCGGAGGTGACCACGGTCTCTGAGTGTGCGTGGGGATAAGGAATGTCACGCCCGCCGCGTCACATTCCCTCAAAAGTTTCTTTACACTGCCTACCGTTGACCAAGTCTCCCGCACATTCTTCCAAGACTGCCCTTCCACCTCTTCGGGACGAAGCAACTCAGGATCCACCGCCGGGAGTTTGACGAAAACTCCATCCGGGCGATAACGCGTCGGTACAAAGTCCGGACCGATCGCCGAACTATTCGAGTCACGGGATGCGTCGGTTACGTCTGTTGCCTCACCACCATCGTCGTTTTCGCCGCGGAAAAGCCTTTCTGCTTCAGCGACTAAAATCCTCTAGGACAAAGTCATATTCTACGTGTCCATCATTGTATCCCGATGGACGTGACTCAACTCGTCGTGAACTCCCCTTCCGATTTCGGATCCGTCAGAAGGATCCGAAGCAGAGGCGATCGCTTTACCCTTCTCTTTCCGCGACAGTTTTCTTCTCGACGACATAATTACCGACAGAATACTATATAATTTACAACAGAATCTAGAGAGAGAAGCAGAGGGATAGAGAGAGAAAGTACCTTGTTACGCAGAGAAGAATGAGAGGAATGGTCGAGCAGGGACTATTTATAAGCGGAGATGCAATGATTAGGTCTAACAGGGCCTAAATGGGCCGCAAAAAGCCCTTCGACCACGCGACTCTTCGACTTCCGACATGAATGGGCCCAGAATTAACTCCGCGCCCGTTCGTCTTCCAGACAATAAGAGATTGAGAAAAGCTGCTTTAAAGCCTTGTCCGAATGAATACTGTTGACGACAAAAAGCAATCAATGCAAAAATGCGACATAACGATTCGACGAACCGATGAGATCCATCCGAGTGTCTCATTCCGGGATAAGACAACGAATCGGCTCCATCAAGGCAGCGAACATGACGGGATGGCTTCATCCTGGACTAAACCGACTAGTCCCGAACCCGACACAAATTCATTGGAGCTAGCGACAACAATCGCCAATGAACTAGGGGGACTTATTGTAGGAGGGTTACCTCCACTCTAGGCCCACGACATAATCGGCCCAGTCCGTTACCACTCATTTATCAGAACCGGCTTCCGGTTAAAGACATCCGGCTTGCGACAAAAACTCTTCGGCTCGGCTTAACGCCGGCGACGGAGTGGTCGGCTTATGAGTACTTTTAGCCGGGAAAAAGCACTCTAAGTCAGCTCGCTGTGCAGACCAAGAATGGACGGCTTAAAGACTTCCTTCCCCTGGCCTGGATATTGGGCCCGACAAGCAGATGCCCAATAAGAATTGATGTAATTAGGGCATCCCAATTTAGTTATAAAAGGGAAAAGGATGACCAACTAAAGGGGGTCAGTTCTTTAGAGAGCACTAGTCACTTTACCTTGTAAACATCTTCTAAGAGAAATAAGAGTTTTCTTGTGATCAACCCACCGACGAGTTTCAGTCGTATTGTCTAAACTCGGTTCAAACAGGTCTGAAGAAATTTTTTGTTTATCCGTTTGCTCCAACCAATCAAAGGTTTAGACTCAAAAACCGACCTACCTGTCAGAATCTTTCTAAGCCAACCATAACAAAATAATCTTAGTTGATTCATATTTTATCATCACTTTTATGTTTTGATATTTCCTGTGGTGTTAATAAATTGGGCTTAAAGACGGACAAGGCTCAGTGCTTGGGGGCACAATAAAGTACCTGAAACATTTGCAAGATAGAGTTAGTTTTTTTTGAGGAGCAAGCCAGTCAGAAAACCATTGACTCAGTAGTGTATTTGAACAAGTCGAGGCTCTCTGTAACTCTGTTGCGGATACAGAGCAAGAATGTATTGCGTTACCGGAGATAGAAGCCAGATCATCTTGTAAAAATGTTCTGATAAGAGTTCACTGTAAAAGAAGTACGAGGATTGTTGAGATCACAATGGCTGAAATTGAAAAGCTGAAACTGACCGTGATAAACAGCAGTGTCGTCACTTTTGGATCCAGTTCCCTTCATCTTACCATTATTTCTCAGGTTAGTTTCTCTTTTCAGATTTTTTATTAAGCTTATGGGTGAGTTCAGTTTTAAAAGAAAAATGCTCTAAGATATATATAAAAAAAATTGTCAACAAAATAAACTTTTAACAGAAAAATAATTAAAATAAACTTTATTAAAATGTATAAATGTACTAATTTAAACTTATAAATTAGAGTTATAGGGTAAATTGTGAATGTGAGGTTTAAAATTTTTAAAAAAAAATATTAAAAATATTAAAATAAAAAAAATTTAGTCATTTTTTGAAATATATTTTTATGACAAACAATTTAAAAATGTCAATTTGAAAATTTTGTACTTTCTAAAAATACTTGCAAATTAAACCATGAGGACAAAAAAAAGAAATTAGCAAGGATAGCAATAAAAAAAAAGAAATTAAGAAAATGACATTACAAGCTATTGGCTATGATACATTTCATGTATTTAAATAAAATTGTCATATTATCCTTCTTCCCACACACGCATGAACAAAAAAAGTTTTCTTTCCTTTTTTTTCTTTTCCCCTATCACTTTATATGATCTATATTTTATTTATTAATCAATTTAATCAAATAATAATATCATTAAAAATTATACACACTTTTTTTACATATATTGTATTTCAAATTTTTTTAAACGGATATAAATTTCTTTTAAAACATATAAATTATAATTTATAATTTATCATTCTATTCTATATTATCTGTATAAAATAACACATATTTAGAACATTTCTCTATTTTTTTTTCTTCTCTCTAACACTATCCTCCCTCTCTTTCTATCTCTCCTTATGAACAAACAAGACAATATTCTAAGTATTTTATTCTATTTAGAAAATATATAATAAAAATGCACCAATACAATTCTTTCTACCTATTCTCTCCCTCTCTACTCAATATCTTTCTTTCACTCTCTTTATCCCATCTCTCTCTTTCTTTATTCTCTTCACCCTTATCTCTATTTTCATTTCTACATCATTTGCGCTTGACACTATTATGTGACACTCTAGATTTTGCTAAACTTTTATATGTTTCGACCTACATATGTGATATGTTACAGTTTAAGACTCGTTGTTTGTCATATGGAAGTTGTTGTAAGAATGTTAGGCTTTGAGTTGTTAAGTTCGTAGAAGCAAAGACAACTCTGCATACTATTCTATACAAATATGTAGTATAGTTATATTCCATATATTGTATATCTTTAGGTGATTTGTACGTAGATGTTACATGTTGGAGATTACGTATGGTTTTTGTTACGTTTTCTGTAGTCTATGGTCTACATACTCAATTTAGTAACACAATTAATTGTGGTTTTATTTTTTAGGATTGCAATGTATTAATATGCGTTTGACGCCTTCTCCACTTTCAATCATAAAAATGGTGCCTTCATCTATGTAGATTGTGTACTTAAAGTGTCAATGTGTCGACTGAATGACAATATGTTATAGTTTTACTTACCACCACAATTATTTAAGATATTATTTTTGAAAAGTATAAGCCTTGCGCTTCATGGAGAAACACATTTAGTAAGTCTTTCATTGGCATAGCTTAAAATTAAAATAGTGTGCTTTCTATGTCAACTATATAACTTTGACACCTCATTATCGCTGCATATTTTAACAGTAACAAACATCAACAAACCAATCCAATCCATATTACCCGACAACAATAGAATAGACAACAATGCATAATCAAATCTTCTTTTTGAATACAATTTCATCTGTTCCTCTGTATATCGTATATCTTCTTGTATAATAAGCATCCCTACCCTTCTATGTTAATAACCTGATTGTTTCTGGTATTATAACAAGTACAATTGGAAAAATGAATATATAAATTGATACATGGGATACCAGATATGGTTATTATGGTATTTATATGAAGAAGAGGAAGATAGTTGATGGGATGTGAAAAAATTACACAAAATTAATTGATGCTAATATCAAACGCAGATGGGCGAGGGATTCAACACCACAACAAAGGATGTTGCCACGAGCATCAAATCAAGCTTCGAAGCTTTTGTGAATGCCAATCTCGTCTAAGGAAATAATATAATTACATGAATATTATATAAAAGTATATAAAACTAATATGGATATCTTACATATTGGAAGCTCCGGTATATTTTCACCACTACAAGACCTTTTTCTCCCAAACTATTTTATCTTCTCGCAGTTCGATTTTTTGGAAGGTTTTCTCTTCTCCCCTTCCCTTTTAAAACTTCAAAACACAATGAAGAAGAAGAATGCCTATTTTTGCATAGGGTTTAATAGAAAAAGACACCATATTTTCAAAACTATGAGTTTTTTTTATAGAGATAAAGATAACTACTATTATCATTATCGGTTCCTATAATCTCCTAAGGATTAGGACTTACTACTTTGTATATAAACTCTACTTTGTACATCAATAACACATACCCTTTACGTTATATTTCATGGTATCAGAGCTAAAAGATTCTTTGACCTAATATTTTTTAGCCCTATTCTTCTATTTTCTCGACTACTACTCGTCGACGTTCTTCTCTGAAGATGGCGACAAACTCTACTGCAACTTCTGCAACCTCTGGGGCGATGGAAAACTCACTATCATATCTACCGTATACCCTTCATCCATCGAATAATCCATGATCACTAATCACCCATGTTCTTCTTCGTGGCGATAACTACTCCGAATGAGCAAATAAATTTTGGAACTCTCTCCAAGCTAAACAAAAGATTGGATTTATCGATGGCACAATCAATAAACCAACGACAAATCCTGATCTGGCTCGATGGACATCTACTAACTCTATGATTGTAGGCTTGATTCAAACATCTATTGATCCTTAAGTTCGATCTACTATTGCTCATCTTCCAGACGCTTTCAAACTATGGGAATCTCTCAAACAATGTTTCTCCTTCAAAAATAGTGTCCGCAAACACCTTCTGGAGGATGAAATCACTAACTGCAAGCAGAACGAACAATATGTGCTAAACTACTACAGTCATCTCTCCAAGTTATGGGAAGAACAATTAAATTTCAAACCATCCACCCCATTTACGTGTGCTGCTGCAAGCGAATTGGAAAAAGAACGTGAAGACACAAAGGTACCCAAATTTCTTTTCAGCACAATCTGTTCGCAAATTATCGACGAAGACCCTCTTCATGATCTTAATATCGTATACTCCCTGGTCGTTCGAGCTGAACAACATCTCAACAATATGCACTTGGTGGAAACCAAGAAAGATGATGTCGGTTTCACTGCAAGAACATAAACTTTTCCTTCCTCCTCTACTGCGGCTGTTGTTACTTCTCCTCGCGGTCGTGATCGTGATCGCTCTTGCACACATTGTTCACGCACCGGTCATGATATATCTAAATTTTTCTTCTACATGGCTATCCTGATTGGTTTCTCGAGCAACAACAACGCTCAAACTCAAAAGGAACCTCGGGTGTCAATAACAGAGGACGTGGTGGTCGTATCTCTAACTCCAGAGGATGTGGACAAGGTCGGATCACTACTGCTTCCGCATCTACTGCTACAACGACTATCTCTACCGATCAAATCATTTCCCTCATAACTCTACTTCAGAATCATCAAAGTCAGCTATCTACTGACTAACTATCTGGTAAAACACAACTTTCTGATGTTATTATAGATACTGGTGCGTCTCACCATATGACAGGTGATTTATCACTATTACGGAATGCCATCGACATTGTTCCATCTGCAATAACCTTTCCTGATGGAACAGCCTCGCGTGCCACTAAAATCGGCACACTATCATTGAGCAAAGACTATCTTCTACGCAATGTTCTTTTTGTCCCAAACTTCAATTACACTTTGATATTGGTTTCACGTCTCCTTAAGCAGACAGGGTATATTGCTATATTTACTGATACTTTATGTGTTTTACAGGACCGTTTTACGAGGATCCTGATTGGAGCCGGTGAAGAAAGAGAGGGGGTCTACTACTTCAAAGGGGTTTGAGTTGCTCGTGCTATGGAATCAACGTCTCGGTCATTCTTCTACTAAAAGTGCTTTCTATGTTACCTGTTTTTGAGAATTTAAAAGTCAACTTCGGCAATGCATTACCGTGTGATGTATGTTTTCGAGCTAAACAAACTCGCTCAGTTTTTCATGATAGTTATAATAAAGCTTTACAACTTTTTGCTTTAATACATTGCGATGTTTGGGGCCCTTATCGAACACTTTTTTCTTGCGGTGCTGCGTACTTCGTAACAATAGTTGATGATTATTCTAGAGCAGTTTGGGTTTATTTGATGCTCGAGAAGTCGGAGGTTAGGGGACTGCTTCAAAACTTCTTCGCCATGACCACTAATTAGTTTGGAAAATCAGTAAAGGAAGTCTGTTCAGACAATGGGTCTGAATTCATGACCATGTCCACTTATTTCGACAGCATGGAAGAGCACCTTATTTTTGACAGCATGGAATCAAGCACCATGCAACTACTTCCACGACTGAACCTGCAACACCTTCGCATGATCATAATCAATCTTCAGCTATACCTATACTCGATAATGAGTCATCACCTCCACCATTCGAGAACACTCCACCACATTCTCCTGCGACATACCACGCTTCTCACTCTCCTGAGTCACCTGGCCTTGCAGCTTTATTAGGCCGAGATCATCGTACACGAAAACCTTCAGTATTGCTAAAGGACTACGTCGTCAACACTACTCTACTATCTTCACCCCCTCTCTCGCTTCATCGTCTTCTTCTGGGTCTTCTACATCGGTTCCAGGTAATACACTCTACCCTATCTCTGCTTATTTGTCTCAAGCAAAGTTTTCTCCAGGACATCAAGCCTTCGTCGCAGCATTAACATCCAATGTCAAGCCAGCAAGCTATAAAGAGGCGTCCCAGTTTGACATTTGGAATGATTCAATGGCAGACGAGTATACTGCGCTTGAAGACAATCATACCTAGGATGTTTCTGATCTCCCACCCAAAAGAAAGCGATGGCAAGTAAATGGGTCTAAAAAGTCAAATATAACTCTAATGGAAAAGTGTTTCAACAGGAATCTCGTGTCGTTGCTTGTGGCAATCGTCAACGCGAGGGGGTTGATACGTTTGCCCCTGTGGCTAAGCCGAGTACAGTTCAGATCTTACTTGATATTGCCGCTGCTGAAAAGTGGGAAATCCATCAGATGGATGTTCATAACGCCTTCTTACATGGCAATTTGAAAGAAGAGGTTTATATGAAATTTCCTCCTGGCTTTGAGTATCCTGATCCTACAAAGGTTTGTCGATTGCGAAAATCAATATATGGTCTTAAACAGTCTCCTCGTTGCTGGGTTGCTAAGCTTATCGCAGCCCTGAAATCATATGTCTTTCAACAAATCAAAGCTGATTACACTCACTTCTCATACATCAGAGGGACGATCATCCTGCATATTTTGGTCAATGTTGACGATTTTATTATCGCAGGCAATAATCTCTCAACTATGCAGAAATTTAAAAAATACCTTGGTCGGTGCTTCCACATGAAGGATCTAGGCAAGCTTAAGTATTTTCTAGGCATCGAAGTGGCTCACAACAACGACGGTATTTTCATCTCTCAACGAAAATACACTTTGGATATTATTAGTGAGGCAGGTTTACTTGGCACCAGGCCTGCAGCAACTCCTATTTAACTAAATCATAAACTTGCTACATTCAAAGGGCCCGTTATCGCTAACCCAGAAGCGTATTGCAGGCTTGTGGGACGACTTATCTATCGTACCTTCACATGTCCGGAGCTGTCATATACCGTCCACATTCTGTCTCAGTTCATGCAAGCTCCGCTACAAGAACATTGGAATGCAGCATTACGAACGGTTCGTTATCTTAAAGGAAGTCCTTCACAAGGTATCCTTCTACGTTCCGACAATGATCTTCAAATTCGTGCCTATTGTGACTCGGACTGAAATGCATGTCCGTTGTCCCGACGATCTCTTACAGCGTATGTTTTTCTACTTGGACGATCACCTATCTCATGGAGGACAAATAAGCAAGACATTGTTTTGTTGTCCTCTGCAGAAGCAGAATATAGGTCTATGTCAGACACCTTGAATGAACTCAAATGGCTCAAGCAATTACTTCATTCTTTCGGCATCAGTCATGACCAGCCTATGCAACTTTTTTGTGATAGTAAATCTGCATTATACATTGCGGTCAACCCGGTTTTTCATGAAAGAACAAAGAACATTGAGTCTCTTTGTCACCATGTGTGTGATGCTATTGTCGCCAAATTCATCTCTACTGAACACATCAACACGAGGGAACAACCAGCCGATCTACTTACTAAAGCGCTACCTTCTACTACATTTTCATACTTGCTGTCCAAGTTGGAAATTCATGATCTTTTACTGCCAACTTGAGGGGGATATAGAGATAAGGATAACTACTATTGTGATTATCGGTTCCTATAATCCCCTAAGGATTAGGACTTACTACTTTGTATATAAACTTTACTTTGTACATCAATAACACACACCCTTTACGTTATATTTCATTTCTTTGTCTAGTTTTGAAGTATTTTACCTTTGTGTCGGGAATGGCAGTGGACTTCAATGGAACTTCGTTACTCTATTTAAGTTGGTAAATGGTGTGGTGCCTATTTTTCTTCATTTTTTCTGGAGTTTTTAATATATTATTTTCTGATGTTGTTGATATTGTTTTCTTAAAAACCGATTTTATTGAGGAGAATGATATTATTTTTCTTACCTATTGGTTTTGTTATAACATATCTTTCTAGGGTAATTCTCTCACGTAATGTTTTTTAGTTTGTCACTAAAAGAGTTTTAAGGAGAAAAATGACAAAAAATAATTCATTAAAGATGTAAAATACTCTTATACCCCTAGCTTTATAGATAAATAAATATAAATAAATTATTTTATAATTTTAAAAAAAAATAATTATTGTTTTGAATTCTATGTTTTCAAATTCGAACCTTTATATAACTTTTTTTTAAAAAAAAATCTGTTTAATTTTTTAATTTATTTTTGAAATTCGAATATGTTTTTGAAACTATTTTAAATTATTTATTTTGAAATTTTAATATTTATTTATTTAAAAAAAAATCTCACCCATAAAACCTTTCATCTAACTTTAATCTCTAAATATAGATTTATTAACCCTATATTTATAAATGTATATTTACCCTTTAATAAAATCTTTTTAAATCATTTTATTTTTTGGAGGCTCTATTAGTGAAAAAAAAATTAAAAGGGTTATCCTACGAAATTTCTGATTTTTCTATCCACCCTCGAATCATAACTAATACTAATGTTGCATATTTAAATAATCTAAGTAATCGCACCTCTCTTTATTCCTGTTGGTCTATACATATAACACTGTTTTTAAGCCGGGCTTATCACAAGCGATGAATTGGTTTCTCTTCTCCATTCACCTCTTTCTTGCACCTTACGAAACTTTTTGGATGAAAGACAAAGTCATTACTTCAGGATACTATCAACAAAGATGTAAGTGCATGTGAAGCATAACTAAGGTGCAACTAAGGGGGTGGCAGATCAGACTATGCCGTGGTGCTCAAAAGGGATTATACGAACGTAAATATTCCTTATATAAGAACATACAGTTGCATATTCTTCAGCCACAAATTAACAAATCATCCACATAGATAAGAACATACAGTCGCATAGTTTCACACGTTAACACAAACATTGAGTAATCAGATTTCTTCTGAACGAAGCCATACCCTTTTAAAACTGCAGTAAGCTTAGAAAACCAGCACGAGGAGATTGACACAGTCAATATATCGATTTCTTCAGTTTACTTACCTATTCTTATTTTTTGAAGAAATCCTATAAGTGATTCATATATATGTCTTCCTCAATATCTCCATAGAGAAATGCAATGAGAACATCCATTTGATTGACCTCCTATTTTTGACAGCCGCTATTTTTATAAACATCCTCACCATGTCATCTTGATAATTCGTGCAAATGTCTCATCATAATCAACTCCCTCTGCTTGTCTATGTCTATAAGCTACCAACCTTGCTTTATATCTTTCAATCTCAATTCGCTTTGTATTTGATGTTAAAAACCCAGCGACATCCAATCTCCTTCTTTCCCGGTGGAAGGTCTGTAACAAACCATGTGTCCTTTGTCTCCAGAGCATCAACCTCACCCGAAATTGCATTGCGCCATATTTTATCTTTCACTGCCTTAACATACGATTTATGTATATATCCTTCTGTAACAGCTGCAAGACATGCACTATGCACAGTAGAGAATTTGTCACACAACACATAGTTAGAGATCGGATATAGTATTGCAAGGCTTGAAGACGTGTATTAGGAAAATCAGGAGAGAGTGGGATAGGGTCTATGGAGCATCGAGCATTATAAACCATGTAATCATTGAGGCGAGTCGGTTTTGTTTTCATACGATGACCTCTTCCCAGATTCGTATCTTCAACAATAACTGGTGTAGTTTCAACAAGTTCTTCTTTTTCTACTATATTATCAGTTTATCACAGGTTTCAATTATCTGATCACTCCCCCTGCCTTATATAGTAAGTGAAGATAAAACTCTTTGAATCTCCAAAAAATCTTCATCGTTCACAACTGCTCGTGGAGATGAGTTGTCAATGGAGTTGACACATTTGGAGTTATCGTGTCAAATGTGAACTCATATTAATTAAACACCACATCTCGAGAAACAAAGAATTCTTTCTTTTAGATATCATACACACGCCATCCCTTCTGTCCAAAACGGATACCCAACAAATACACACCGACGAATCCTCTCTCCAAATTTATATTTATAATGAGACTGTTTATGGGCAAAGCACAAACTCCCAAATACCCATAACTGATTAAAATCTGGTGATTCCCATACAACATCTCGTACGGCGTTTTACCTTGAAGTAAGGCTGATGGAGTCCCATTAATCACATGACAAGCTGCCAAAACATACTCTCCCCAAAATCTTATCGGTATACTTGCATGAAACATCAATGATCTTGCAACATTTACAATATGTCGATGTTTTCTTTTGAAACGTCCATTTTGTTGAGGCGTGTATACACATGATGTCTGGTGTAATATTCCTTCCTTAGCAAAATATGATTTCAACCACATAAACTGTAACGACCCGGTTACCTTAAACTAATTTTTTTTTACTCTTAACCGGTTTGGATTTTTGTTTAATTAACTATTATTTCAAAGGCAAACCACACTTCTTATTTTCTTGGCTTGTGTTGTTAAACCTAGATGTAAATATGTTTGTGTCTTCTTCTCCTCTTATTATCTCAACCGTATCTTCTCTATTTGATATCCATGATCACCATTTTCTCTTAAGCTTCACAATATCTCTCCCTCTCCTCAATCATTGTCGGCTCTCTTTTTCTCCATTATCGTTGTGTATGTGTGCTGATATCGGAAGAGTCAACGTCGCCATCTCAAAACCACCGTCGGATCACCTTGTCCCCCATTGATGTGTGTCTTGTGTGGATCTCCGTCATGAGTCTCCACCACCGAGGAGCGGCACGAGCCATAAGAAGCTTTGTTGTGTGATGTCGTATCCATTTGATGACAATGTCCGATAAGCACCCCATATATCACAATGAAATAAGTCAAAAACATCAGCAACTTTATTTGAACTTTCATGAAAAGAATCTTGGGTTTGTTTGGCCCTCAAACAAATATCACAACTCAAATTCGACTCAACTAGTTTTCCAACTTCAACAGCACTCGATGAATAAGATTAAACACGACTAGACGGATGCCTGAGGAGACGATGACAAAGATTCTGCAATCTCGAACTCACTGCCTTGTGTATCCTTGTGCCGATCACTCCTCTAAAGACATAGACCCCTCCATACTCTTCACCTCTCCAATCAGCGTCTTCGTAGTACGGTCCTGCAATATACACAACTCATCTGTGAATGTAATTGATCCCTTAAGAGCTTTAAGCAACTTTGCTACTGAGATCAAAGAGCAAGTCAAGTCTTTAGAATATAATACTCCTTTCAACCATAAATCTCCTCCAAGACACAGATCTCCCTGTTTTATGGCTATGGTACTCTTGTTATCCGGTAACTAATATTAGAAGGAACAATATTAGTAACGTTAGACAAATAACTCTGATTCCACGTCATATGGTGTGACGCGCCAATATCAGCAATAAACTCTGCATATTCTTTCTTACCATTCATCTTTTTACTACTCTCTGCATTTTCTAATTTTTGAGATGACAAAACTGAGAAGAGCAGTCCATTGATCATCATTAAGTTGCGGTAGAGACTGATAATCATATGCACTTTCCTTCTTTTCTGAATTTGCTTCACCAAGAGGCATTTTTGCCGTGTGTGCACGTCCATAGGTTCCTCTACCACCACTGTGACCTGCTGCACCACCACCTTTACCGAACCTTCCACGACCTCTGCCTCCTCTTCCTGTTTCACTGAAGTCTCTGCCTCTCTCACCCCAATGCTCAGGATAGCCAATCAACTGATAACAATCTGACTTTGTGCGTCCAGCATTTCCACAGTGCCCACACACCATCTCTTTTGAGGCAAAGTGGGTCCCTGCGTTTTCTGAAAACCCGACAACTTCAGCTAGAGTCTCTTTGTTCTGTTCTATGGTTTGCTGTCGCTCTTCGCGAACAATCCACTGATACACTTGCCTGATATTGGGAAGTGGCTCAATGCTTGTTATGGTTGAACCCACTGTCCCAAATCTCGTTGTGTATAAGCCATTCAAGAATGTATTTGTCTTCTCTCCATTCCTACCGTCCTCTAATTGTTGTGCAAGTTTTTAACAGCTACACGTCCAGAACGGTTTATAAACTGCTAGTTTATCCCAAATCTTCTTCAGCTTTCCATGATACACCAAAACAAAGTCTCCATTTTGTTTACAGTTTACTATCTCACCTCAAAGCCCACTGATACGAGGTATGTTTCCAACAGAGAACTGCAGTTTAATATCCTCTCACAGAGAATATGCTTCATCCACCATAGAGATCGAACTTTTGGTTCGATTTTGTTCATGATTCAACCAACCAATATCGAGTTAACTACCTCCCACTGCTCTATCTCATCCTCCTTTTCGGGTTTTGTCAGTGTTCCATCAATGAAACCCAACTTCCTCTTGGTTAGCAAGGCGTTCCCCACATGCTTGGCCCAATCCTCATAGTTTTCTCCTTTCAGCTGAACCTTCGTGATCACATTTCCAGGTCCATCTGATGGATGAAGGTAAAACGGTGCAGAGTTGTCTTCTCCATCACTGTCATCACACAAGTGCCGCTTTCCGCAAGACCTCCGTCATCTTTTCTTGTCCCCATTGTTTCTCTCTGCAAACTTTTCTTCTCTCTCTTTTTTTTTAATTCACTATGAACCCTTTTGGCTCTGATACCATGTCATAAAGAGAATGCAATATCTCTGTCGTCTTATTCATAAAGCAAGAGGTTTATATACATTAGAGAGTAAACCCTCGTATCATCTCCATATAAGGAATATTCACATATTGAGATATACGATTAACATATTATACGATATTTACATATGAATCCTCAATAGATAAGAACATACAGTCGCATACAATCTCTGCAGTGGTACCATAATGTTATTTTCTCTCAAAAGTGGCCAACGTTCTTTACAAAAGCTTATATCCAAAAGCCTTACAATATGCACGTCATCTAATAAGAAAACTATCTAATTTACAATAATATTAATATCTCCTAATACCCCCCCCCCCCTTGCCCCCTCAAGTTGGACCATGAAGATATCGAATGCCCAACTTGGACAATAGTGCTTGGAAATGACGTCCACCAAGTGTTTTGGTGAAGATATCAGCTAACTATACGGTTATGGAGATATACTTTGTTCAAACGATCCCAACTTGTATCTCATCTCGGATGAAGTGTCAGACCTAGGACTAGGCGTTCGGGGGCCCCGTCGGTTTCGGTTTGGTTGATTCGGATTTTTGGTACTATGCTCCCAAGTCTCATTCGTGTTTTACTAATTATCGGGCCGGGTCCGGTTCAGTTCCTTTCGGGTTCGGTTCGGATCGGATTGTAACGGTAATGTAACCAATGTCTAAAATCGTCCAAAAATATATTTTTAAAACGTGGAACTTTGATAATTGTTTTATAAAAAATATATAAATTATTCACAAATCTAATTATAAATTAGTTAAACTATCTAAACTAACTAAAATGTATTAAAAATAACAAATTAAACAAACTACAAAAATCTTTCAAATACTATAAAATATCTAAATTACTTTAAAATATATTAAAACATTAACATATTTTACTAATTGCGGATCTCTTCGGATTCTAGTTCGAATTTAGGTTCGGTTCGGGTTATACCCAAACCCTAAAATACTAAACTCATAAGTCTCATTCGGATATTTATGCATAATTGTTCTAATTCAGTTTCGGTTTCTTCGGTCCGGGTTTTGGTAGTTACTTCGGTTTGGGGAAAAACGCTCAGGCCTAGTCAGACCACCTCCACATGCTTTGTACGCTCATGAACACATGATTATGATGTAACCATGTCCAGACCAGTAGCTCACTTAAACCAGGACGAGCTGAACCAGGATGAGCTAGATGAGCTGAACCAGATAAGTGACACTACACTAGAACGAGCTAAGCTACATGAGCTGGATGGGAGTGACACTGAAGCTGACTTGGACCAAGCTGGATCAATTATAACTCGACCCAAAAACGATGATGGATCCGATGTATCTTTCTCAGCCCAAACCAAAGAAGACCAAGACCCATTCACCTTTACTCGTGGCCCAGTTACAAGGTCTCATACCAGAAATCTGAAGAAAGCAATTGTTGGTTTGATTTATTCTGAACCATAACCAGATTCGATTGAAGGCCAAGGATCAGTCAGGCTGCTATATTATTCAGTTTTGGTCTTGCTAGAATTTCCCTTAGTCTATTTTCGATTTAGTTCCCAAAAAGTCTTAGGCATGTGCTTTGTTTCTACATAAACTCTTGTTTGTTTCCTATCAATTCATTCAATCTTTTGTTAAAAACTTCTTACAACTCTGTGAATATCTTGTTCATCTTTGAACATTTAATACTATAAGAGGAATTATCTATGGCAAACTGGTCTCTAGATCATACATTTGCGGTGACCTGCACGATCTGAGACTCTTCTACACAAGTGATGATCATTCCATAGATCCTCACTGAAGATCATCGACCATCTCGACTTCTATCCCCTGAAATCATCACCATATCTCTATCAAACCATCAGTTCATCCCTCAAAAGAATTAAGGGGAAACAATCGACCCCAAGGTTTCATTAGGGATCAGAAGATAAAAAACCCCAAAACAAAGAATAATAAAAAAAGTTAAAATCAAACCGTGATCAAGAGCCCCCAAATCTACTCTGATACCACTTAATGAAACCCTTGGGTTGATTTTTTGCCCCTTGATTCTTTTGAGGAATGAACTGATGGTTTGATAGAGAGATGATGATGGTTTGAGGGGATAGAAGTCGAGATGGTCGATAATATCCAGTGAGAATCTATGGAATGATCGATCACTTTTGTAAAAGAGTCTCTGATCTTGCAGGTCACCGCACAAGTATGATATTAGTTTGTCTACGAGAATTCCTCCCCTAGCAATCAATGTTCAAAGATGAACAAGGGATTCACACAGTTGTAAGAATATTTTAACAAAAGATTGAATGAATTGATAAGAAACAAAACAAGAGTTAATATATACACAAAGCACATGCCTAAGACTTATCGGGAACTAAACGAAGACTCTTGACTTGTGTAAATCGAAAATAGATTAAGAAAAATTCTAGGCAAGACCAAAGACTGAATAATTAAGCAGCTTGACTGTTCCTTGGCCTTGAATCGGATCTTGTTCTAGTTCCAACAATTGATTTCTTCAGATTTCTGATTTTAGACCTTGTAACTGGGCCACGAGTAAAGGTGAATGGGTCTTGGTCTTATTTGGTTTGGGTTGAGAAATATGCATCTTTATAAGTTTGGGATGAGAAAGATACATCAGATCCATTATCATTTTTGGGTCAAGTTCTAATTAATCCAGCTTGGTCCAAGTGAGCTTCAGTGTCACTCCCATCCAGCTCATGTAGCTCAGCTCGTCCTAGTGCAGTGTGATACGTGCTCAAATTACCCAAGAACTACTATTAATCTCTCAAATAAGAGGTTCAGTTGTATTACTTAGAGATTGAATCCACAGAGAGTGAGGGCACACAATAGGTTTGATAATCAACTTAGTTAAGCTAGGCAATTAATAAGACTTTAAAATAAGTCAATAAGAAAATAATTGGTTTGTAAAAAAATAATGAAAATAGCTAGATCTAAGGTTTTCAGGTAGTGAATTATAATGGATAGAAGCCAAGGAGTTTTCAATCATAGAACACGAATTCAGTTAGTAAATATATTATAATTTATATATATATCCTATGCAACTTTCATGTGCAAACTTGGAATGAAAATTGATCGATGGTATGCAAATGACATCGATCGATGGCTTTCTTTGTCAAGCATTAAACGATCATATTCAATTGGTTCACTTTGAATCACTACACCATTCTCTAGATAGTCCTTAGTAATTAAATCTCAACAAGATTTATTCAGATAATGATCCTACTCTCACAGTTCTCAATTGATAACTATTTATTACCAGTTTTAGGTCATGTTATAGGCTCTATTTAGAATTAATTATGTGTGTCTAGGTTATGTTTTAAGGTCTTTACAAGTTCAGGTACTTTTTGGAGATATATGGTGATAGTTGGAGCTTTTGGAGCATTTAGAGGAGAATAGTCCGTAGCTGATCATTGAAAGAGTCAAAGTACAAGACTGTCGTAGATTGACGACACTATCTTGACGTCGCCCGATGTTACATGACCAAGATCGATCGATTCTGAACACTTGCCATCGATCGATGACCATTCGTAGACATCCGATTTCAAGCCCAAGTTAGAGACAAGACACAATATTACAAGATTACCCCTGGACAAGTTTTGACCAAGAGTTTAGGGTTTTATATTTATATTTTATGTATTACACCAGAGAGTTGAGTTGTGTTTAATGCTTGCATTCTAGAGTACTTAACTAGGATCTCGAAAGTAGGACATGGACGACTACAAGAGTAGGTTATGTGCCAGAATAGACTCCATTGAACTAGGTTGTTAAGAACATGCGAGAGCTGGTCTAATTAGCTTGGTGAACATATCAAATCTCGTTCACACTTCTTTATGATTTCACCGTCGATCATCACCAGGCCTTAGCCGTCTATCGATGGTCTTTCCTTTTGCTCGCATACGAGAGTTGGAGTTAAAAGGGTCAGAATAGTTAATATTTGAGTTCTAGAATATTTACATGTCTGTGCTTCTTATTCCCTATAATTCATTGAGCCTGAAACCCTAGACCTAGCATATTTACATTTGCATCTAGTTAGTTTAGTAGCATATTTCCATATTTACATTATTAGCATAATTCCATAATGACATTATTAGCATATTACCATATTGCATCTACACCTTCCAATAAATAATATTTTCTTAGACGGATTTACTTGTTACCAATATATATAATAACTTAGTTTAACCTTTAAAATAAGAAATCTATTTTGTGTCATTGTTCTCAGTGGATTCGATCCCTAAGTACTACACCTGATCTCTCTTGGCAAGAATATTGTTTTGTGTGTTAGATTAAGGGTTAATTTGGTAGTTAATTATTTATGATATTTATACCCTGCTAGAACAATAAACACACACATGTCAAATTTAACGCCGTTTCCGGGGAACATTGATCACCATTAGATTTAATTTCGAGGGTTTAGTCTAGGTTTGTTTTACTTTCAAGTTACCGATTTTTCTTTTCCTTTTTCTTTCAGGTGCATGGAAAAGAGTACCAAAAGCAATAAAAGACAATAATTACTATTCTCAGATCCGCAGAAACGTGAACATACGATTTGCAAAGAAAGACGACAAGCATCGATCGACGGCATACACTCAGCGTCGACCAACACTTCTTTAAGGACAACATCGACTGTCATTAGAATTTTAGCATCGACCGACATTGATCACTTAGCATCGATCGACAGTATCTCACCCGCATAGATCGACGACAGCAGAGGAGTACAGATGGTTGTGCCTACAATAGTGGTCCAAATGAGAATGGAGACTTGCATGACCTCAACGGTCATCTGCGTAATGCAGTAGGTCAAAAGATAGACGATCAGGGGGCTGTAATCCCTGATACAAAAGCAGAAGCAAAAGCAGAGGCTGCAATAGCTCAACATGAAGCTAACGTCCAAGCTGCTTAGAGAACGCTGGCTGAATACAACCGTCCAGACCAGTTCTACGCTAACAGATCCACCATTTGTCCTCCAGCTTTTCAGAGAAACGATTTTGAGATCAAGCCCGCTATCTTCGGATTTGTAGCGCAGACACCTTACCATGGGTTGCGACATGAGCACTCTATGGATCATCTGGAGCGATTTGAGGGTATAGTGATTGCTATTAAAGCCAATAGAGTCCCTGAGGACTATCTTTTCTGTAAGATCTTCAAGTACTCACTTGTTAGAGAAGCTTCATATTGGCTTAAACAACTACCACCAGGATCCCTGACATCAAAAACGCTTTCTTGAGTAACTTCTTTGATGACGCAAGAGCAGAAGATTTGAGGAGCAAGATTTGCTACTTTTTCACAAGAACCTTCAGAGTCTTTCAGAAACTAGTGGATCAAATTCAAGTCATACCAGAGAGACTGTCCACATCATGGGTTCAACGAAGTGAAGCTTCTTAGCACTTTCTTCAGAGGTATTGGATTACAATATCAAATGGCTTTAGACACAACTAATGAGGGACATTTCGGCACCAGAAGCTACAAGATTGATTGAAAATCTGGCATCTAGCAGTACAACCAAGAACACCGATTTTGAGAGAAAGAAACCAGCTCCGACTGTGAGCAAGGAGCAGATTTTGTTCAGAGATTTTTCAAGAAGCAGGTTACTTTTGCAGACGTGGAAGCAATTGAATCTGGAGAAGATGAGATTGATGAAGAAGATGTAAACTACGTTGATGAGAATTGTTTCCCGAGACAAGGGAATTCATTCTTCAACAGGAATTCCTATTGCACTGGTCAAAGGAATAACTTTTATTAGAATTCACATTGAAGGCCCTTCAACAACAACATGACTTATGGATCTACCTACTACCGGAATCCTCAACCAAAAGGTGAAGAAAGTAAGATTGAAGCAATGGTTGACATAGTTTCAGAGGGACAGCAGAAGATGACTGTGGATTTCAATGGAAAGATAGATGGTATGTACCTCAACCTCAATACCAAGTTCGAAAACCTCAGCACTCATGTGAAGAAATTAGAGAATCAAGTGATGCAAACAAGTGAGACCATTAAGATGCATGAGAGCCTGATTAAGGAGAAAATCGAGGCTTGGCAAAGGCACCACGTCAATGCACTGATTGATGATGATTTCTGGCAGGAAGTCAAGAGAGAGAGAATCCCCAAGATAGTGATTTTCGTGTGGAAAATTCCGTATCACTCGGCACTTCTAAATCACATTGATCGACACCAACCAAAGAGAACCGATCGACGATGAAACCTACAGAATCAGTGGCTTCTTTTAAATCGACTAACATCGATCGATGACAGAGTGACAAAAGAATCAATCGACAATACCCACCTAGCATCGATCGACAGGAGAGAAACCCAGTTGGACTACCGAACCTCAATGCGAGCTTGACTGTATGTCCGACCATGACAATTTCAGAACATAATACATACACATATGAAGATATGGATACTGATAGAGAAGATGAGGGATACTCAAAGAGCAAAAAAGAAAATATCCCCAAACATCAACGTAGAGAACCAATGAAAAGGAGATAGGTAGCTTTGCTAAAAGAGTTATTAAAATTCCTCTAAATATCTCTTTTGATGAGGCTTATTATACTCACAGATTGTGGATGTTTTTTAGGGAAACAAGGGAGACAAATGATGATATAGAGATAATTTTCAATCACCTCAGAGAGAAGATGAAGCAAAGGACCTGTCTGAAGAAGAAAACTAATCCTGGAAAATGCGTGGTTCCATGCTTCATCAAAGGAAACACATATCCCAACGCCCTTTGTGACACTAGATATTTAGTGAGCATTATACCAAAGTCTATGGCAGAGGAGCTGAACTTGAAAGTGGAACCCTCCAACAATTCTTTTACATTCGTAGACTGCTCAAGAGTGAACTCAAGAGGGATGGTAAAAGATGTTCCAGCACAGATCAACAATACCTTAGTTCCAACAGACTTTCATGTGATGGACATCAGGATAGATTAAAATTCTTCTCTACTACTTAAGAGAGCAGTCATGGCTACTGTGGGAGCCATATGCAATATGAAGTTAAACATGTTGTATCTATCTCTAATTGATCAAACTATTTTTTATGAACCTATCAAGAATAAAAATTAGGCTACCCTGATTGAATTGTGCAGTGATGAAGAGCTTGTCGCCACATGCTTCTGCGATTACGATTTTGGTGAGGAATCGGAAGAAGGAGCACCAATAGACACCCAACCCAACCCATCGATCGACGGCCTTAAAGTTCAATAATCGATTGACACCCACCCTATCGCATCGCTCGCCACTCAAACATCCGAACAAGTCAACACCTACCATGGCAATTTCAATTACAACACAACATACCTCAAGTACGACAAAGACTACAAAGATGAAGAAACAATTGAATATCGATGGATTGTTATGGAAGAGGCTGAAGTTTTTCATGTTTCCTATTAACCTGGAAAATCGACATCGATCGATGGTAACCATACACCATCAATTGATACTAAGAATGAAGCAGAAACCGAACGAGATTCAACAGCAGAACACGAAAAGGAATATGGTTATCTATAATCAAATGAGTTTGGTATTATGAAAGATCTAGATGGTCATGCAAGAGCTATGGATGGCAGACTTCTACATGTCACGAAGGAAAATGTGGCAGATATACTTGCAATGGCTAATAGAGCTGGAAACCTATTTGTCCACCAGTCTAATTATCGAGCATCGATCGACAGTCCACATACACCATCGATCGACACCAACCCGGCATACCAAGGATACGATGGAGCTTACGAAGAATACGATGCAGATTACAGAGAGGAAAAATTTATTGAGTCTCGCAGCCTGGCACTGGAAGAAGCTGGCTGGGTAATGAACGCGAGAGTGGGCAATCAAGCATCAATCATCAACATATCTTGGCCATCGAGCGACATCAAACGAATACCAAAACAATTACTTGGAGCAGAACATTTAGAAAATGGTTATCTTATACCAGATGAGTTTGGAATTTTCGAAGATACAGAAGGACATGCACGAGATCTTTACGGGAGAATTCTCAATCTACCTAAGGAAGATTTAGCAGACTACCTTGTTATGGCTAATGGATCAGGAGATTTATTTGGACAACAACAACAGCCATCGATTGATGCTCAGGTACCGGCATCGCTTGTCATCAAGGAGCAAAGGCACAAGCCTATCCTATATCAAACATCGATCGACAACAAGAAGCATGCATCGATCGATACCACCATTCCAAGAGTCCATGAGCTATGTACATCTAACCCCTTTACTTTGAAAACTCCAGAACCGATCAGTTGGATAAATCCCCTACTGCAAGACGGTTGCGTAAATTATGGAAATAGAGATTTTGATGCTGATGGAAAAAGAATTTTCTTTTGGGAAAAGAAAGATGAGTATGACATCTACAGAGATGAGAATGGTAATGCACGCGCTATAGACGGAATATTGTGAATGTGCAAAAAGAAAATATCAGGGCAGTTCTAGAGAGAGCTATTATGCTTGAGTACTGCTACATATGTTTCCCTGAACATGCAGCAAAGATCGCTATGTCCAAGCAGAAGCAAGAAACATACAGCAAAGCAGATAATGATGATCTTGTGAATGAGATCAACGCTCAAAAGATGTCATTAGAAGATTTCTACAGGAGGCTTGATGATGTCTATTATCCTATAGAAAAGTTTCTCACCAGTTTGACTACACACATGGATGAGATGCAACAAGATTTGGATACTGTTCAAAAACATCATGCGAGTGGACCAGATTAAGTGACATCGATCGACGGCAACATCTCGCCATCGATCAATACTGATTTCGACACACAGAAGTACACAGCAGAAAAACAATTAGAAGACAGGTTCAGTGAGATTGCTTTTTCTCAGAGCCTGATGTAGGAAGATATTTCTCAGAAATTAGAGGATATATCATAAACTACATCTGCAAGACTTAGAATGCTACAACGCAATATTGAGAATCTACAAAGGTCAATGCATTCAGTGGAGGTTACTAAGGAGATCATAAAGAATGAGAAAGCCAATGGAGATGAAGCAATGAGAAGCTTCGTTGGTACATGGTTTCATAAGAGCAAAGAAGACGTAGACACTTGTTTTCCAAGTGTTGATCCACCTCCATTCTAGTCAGAAGTTCAATACGTCGAACTTAAGACTATAACCAAGCGTTGAGTAGGAGACAACCCACAGTTTAGTAAGTTTCTACTTAGTTTTTACTAATACTACTATTTATTTCGAGTTATATTTTATTTCTACAGACTATTTATACTACCATCGATCGACACCATAGAGGCACCATCGGTCGACACTGGATCACAACCATCGATCAACCAAAGCCGCCTACCATCGATCGACACTCTCTTACAGAGAGAGGTATCGAGTTATATACTTAAGCTATTTACTTTTGAGTTTTATTTACTATATATATAAGTTTTTTCAAAAAAAAATATTATTGAGTCAAGAAGAGGACTATGATCAAAATTTATTATTGACTGACCACACTTTAGCATCATGCTTAGAAGGTTGTTTTCAGAGATTACTAAAGATACCAAAGTGGATCATCATGCCACTATATCACACTTGCTTAGAAAATTTGAAGGAACCGAAGCTGACTTCCAACACTAGTCTTGGTATTATTTGCTTGCTTTGGGATTTGGTATAAACTGGATTGGATTCCTTCTGCAATTTTGGAAGGTAAAAGTATGTGTGCTTCTAATTCCCCTCTCTCTCCCCTTCAGATTAAAAAAAGAGTCGAACAGGATTTGGTGGCTATAACCATTAAAGCTTGATTCATATGAACCTAGAAAGAGACAAAGTTCAAAAAGAAGTGAACAGGATCTGGTGGTAAAAAGCATTAGGGCTAGATTCATGGAAGCCTATCCAAATATCTCAGTTAATTAAAAAAATAAAAAAGATACCCTCTAAAGAAGGGAGACATTGACTGAGAAGAAGTGAGAAGAGAGAGAAGAAAGGAATCAGATAAGACTACATGTGTGTTTAGATACTTGCAGAGGTAAGAGTCCATATATCATTTGATCGATACTACCAAGGTAAAGCGTGCCTTTTTATTTTATGCAAGGAAATGAAATCATTAGAGGGGCAAGTCAGACTATATTCGCTAAATTGTTGGTAGAATGGATTTGGTTGCTATACTAGGATATGGTATAGAAAGTTTCTCTGTAATTGACTTGATAGGATGTGGATGCAATAAAGTAAGGTGACAGTTATACTTAGATATTATTGGAGTCTTTGCTTTTCAAAACCTCTTTCGCAAGCTTGTTTGCTTGAGGACAAGCAAAAGGTTAAGTCTGGGGGAGTTGATATAGCCTATTTATTATCAATTTTAGGCCATGTTATGGGCTCTATTTAGGGTCAATTATGTGTGTTTAGGCTATGTTTTAAGGTCTTTATATGTCCAGGTACGTTTTAGAGATTTATGGAGATACTTGGAGCTTTTGAAGCATTTAGAAGAGAATAATCCATCGCTGATCATTGAAAGAGTCGAAGTACAAGACTGTCGTAGATCGATGACACTATCTTGACGTCGACCGATGTTGCATGACCAAGATCGATCGATGCTGAACACTTGCCATCGAACGATGACCAATTCGCAGACATCCGATTTCAAGTCCAAGTTAGAGATAAGACACAAGATTACAATATTATTCCTAGACGAGTTTTGACTTAGATTTTAGGGTTTTATATTATAATTTATGAAGGACACCATAACAGGGAGCAAGTACGGTGCGATGTTCTAGAGTTTTCAGTATTCTATTAGGGGAGAAGATTCATAACTCCTTAGAGAGATTTGTATTGGAACCCCAATATTTTATATATGCATTATATTAAGATTATTATTCTTACTTTGATTATGTTTGAGTAGTTATCAACTAGATTTAGGGTTGAATTATTAGCCCAAAAGTAGGATTTCTAGGTTAAGTTAATATCCATCAATGTTCTTAATGTTTACATTCTAGAGTAGCTAACTAGGATCTCAAAAGTACGACATGGACGACTACGAGAGTAGGTTCTGTGCCAGAATATACTCCATTGAACTAGGTTTTTAGGCGCATGGGAGAGCTGGTCTAGTTAGCTTGGTGAACATATCAATTCTTATTCACACTTCCTTCTGATTTCACCGTCGATCGACACTAGGCCTTAGCCGTCGATCGATGGTTTTTCCTTTGGCTCGCATACGAGAGTTGGAGTTAAAGGGTCAAAATCGTTACTATTTGAGTTCTAGAATATTTACATATCCGTGCTTCTTATTCCTTATAATTTATTGAGCTTGAAACCTTAGATCTAGCATATTTATATTTGCATCTAGTTAGTTTAGTAGCATATTTCCATATTTACATTATTAGCATAATTCCATAATTACATTATTAGTATATTTCCATATTGCATCTACACCTTCCAATAATGAATATTTCCTTAGACTGATTACTTGTTACCAGTATATATCCTAGACACATATAATATACTCTAAATAGGGCCTATAATATGGTCTAAAAATAGTAAATACAAGGACCTATCACAATGTCGCTTAGCTGGTTCACCTCAACTAGCTCATCCTGGTTCATCTCACCCTAATTCAAATCAGCTACTGGTCTGGACATGGTTACATCAAATTAGCTGCAATATGTAGTGCCGATTGGCTATAACAATACAAATCCCTAGCTCCATAATTTTCAATACCCATCGTAAACATCAGACTCTAAATCCACTTCAACTCTTTTAATGCTGCCACCATAGAACGATACTCAGCTTCAGCTGACGAACACGACACCACATCATGTTTCTTTGATAAGAATTTCCCAATTGTACCATCCACCCATTCAAAGACTTTCTCTTGATTGGACAAAGAGGTCAATCTAAATCACACCAAGCTGTAAGGTGAAAATGACAATCAGCTTTCAAACTATTTACCATTCATGACACCCCTTCAAGTAACAAACAAACTAATCAGCTTTCAAACTAATTTCCAATGATCTTCTCTTAGCTTCTGCATGAATTGAGATAATATAAGCACCGAGTAAGCCAGACCGGGTCTCGTGGCTGCTAAATAAATCAGTGTCCCAACAAGCCGTCGATACTTCTCTGGAGCAACAAGTAATGGTGATGTCCATCTCCCTAGCTGATGGTTTGGCCCCGTAGGGAAATCGATCGGCTTACCACCAAGTAACCCAAGATCATACTTTCTCTGTGATAAATAAAATCTCTAGGTTTTTTGCAACCTCCAATCCAAGAAAGTACTCCAATCTTTCCAAATCTTTCATATGGAAACAACTTCTCAAATATGTCTTAAGCTTCTGGATAGTCTCACTTGAATTTCTTGTCACCACAAAATCATCCACATACACTAGAACATGAGAGCATTACTTAATAGGCC
The DNA here is from genome assembly GCA_905132885.1 of Moricandia moricandioides. Lineage (NCBI taxonomy): Eukaryota > Viridiplantae > Streptophyta > Magnoliopsida > Brassicales > Brassicaceae > Moricandia > Moricandia moricandioides. The sequence goes on from CAJHQQ010001980.1 coordinate 28,791, forward strand.
ACATTTATGTTTTCTTTTGAAGCTAGAGCCACTTCCTGCTGGAAGCATACATTCACGGATACCAAGGCAACTTATGGACCTTTATGCCCCTAATAAGCCTAAACGGAAGTTTTGTTACGTTAGGTTGTTAATTAGGTTGGTTTCTTGAAAGATAAGCTTTTATAAGGTCCACACAATTGACAAAAGAGAAGTAGATCCGACAGTTGATGTTTATAATTTATAATTATAATTTATTTGTGACGGTCGACTCAAAGAACGAAACTAACTGGTTGCGTTGGGGGTTATTTTAGAATTTATTTTTGAGATAACACATGACTTATGGCTTTGTATTGTATGTGACTTGTAGCTGTGGATGAAACGTGAAGGATATTCCTAGATAGTTAGGGGTGTGGAAAGAGAATAAGGAAACAGTGTCCAAATATATTTGTGAGATAAAAACAAGCCTGAACATAAACATAGCATTAAGATATTACATATGGGTTATTAGTATTTTAAAAAAATTGGCAACATCATCTAAAAAGGTACACTGCATTTTAAACACCACAAAAAAAGTTGAATTAATCACAAACATATAGAAAGTATATGGTCTTCTCACTAATTATGGCAAGGGTGGAGCATAGTAAGCAGGGAGAGACGATGGGCTTGTAGATGGTGGCAAATAGGGGTGGTGTGGACAGTGAGGTGTGGATAAAGGATTTTTGGACGAGAGAGGTATGGAAGAGTGGGGTGTGGACGCGTGAGGTGTTGCCATGAGAGGTGTGGATGGGGGAAGTGTGAATTGATTACGTCACAGGAAGCATCTTACAAAGCTTGAAGGTCAAAACAAGCTCATGAAAGTCTGCAAAGTATGGGTATCCTATAACTAAATACATGTTTAGAGCTTTATGTATAAGAGAGTAACTTAGTCTATGAAACTACATAATATGCAGCCATACTTTTGCTTATGTCCCACCTTCATGCGTTAAAGAGAGCTAGAGGCTTAGGTGGACCTTTCCTCAACACAAAGAAGTCTGCCTTAGAGATATTAAGCAACTACAACTCAAGGACGAGAGAGAAAGGAACGCACACCTTGCTATAACTTCAAATATTTGACACAACTTCATCACATCCACATCCACAAACCTGCAAAGGACTAGCACTAGTCTTTGTTTTTGTCTTAAGAGCTTGTGAAGAAGTTGAAATTGTGAAGCTGCAGTGTCTAATCTCCAGATGAAATTGCCTTCAAAACCCATTTTGATAAGGCAATTTCGCCGCAGAAATATTTCAAACACACATAAATTGTTTCACTAAACTGCTTCAAGGAATCTGTAAACTCATAAAAGAAGAAACTTTACAAATAAAATAAGGGAAATCAGCAGTAAAGACAAAAGCTTGTGTAGGAAACACATAACTTAGAACAAGAAGCGAACTTTATTATAAAACAATTAACAGTTTCCAAGTGCATTCTGAAGAAGAAGCTAGAGAAGAGAGTAAGCTACTAGAAGTACATTTTGTCCCAATCACTAATTATACTTCAAGGGTGAAACACAAATGAATTTAAAGACTCCAATCTCAAACCTTAGTTTATTTCAAGAAATTTTTCAAAAAGAATAGTGGCTTATATATAGTTTATCTACACATTTGACATGTAAAGTTCCACATGGAGAGTAATTATGTTTTCTCTTCATGCTTCAATGGAAGATTTAATAGGTGTGCTAGTGTTTCATTTTGAATCACTCACATAAGGTAGGGAGAGGAGTGAGGTTGCTGCTGATGTCTTCCCCCATTTAATTCCTTCTATAACCAGTACACTGCATTTGGAAAATCGGTCTAAGTATCAATGCTTCAGGTCATCAAAAACAATGCTTTGGAAAGTTCATCTGATTGTTCCGTCCCAATCTTGAGTGATTTTACTGCAACGAATCATGAGCATAGTGAAGCCCAGAGAGTAAACGAGCAGACACAAAAAGAAAAGGTGGTACGGAGTTTCATCCATCGCTAGCTTAACTTTTTAATGGGCTCTTGGACAATTTTTTTCTACATTCTAGATGATTAAAAAATAATATGAGGCCCTTGTTAGGAAAAAAAAATTTGAGCTTTTTTATCATTAAATTTGATTGATTATAGGGTTCACCCCGTGCGAATGCACTTTTCGCCCTCCCTCTGAGCTGGTGTTGGTTTCGTCATGCTCACGAAACATAAGACAGTGTTGCTCAATACCCAATTGCCTAATCCTAACTCTTGCAGCCAAATTGTTTGTGATTGCAAGTCATGTCATGAAAGCACATTTACGTAGGGCTTATGAATATCAGACAATCTAGCTCCAAATAACATGCATATTATGTTCCTGTAGTTGTTTCCAAGATTTTTTTCCGTAGAGAAACAGTGTTTGCAATTGTCTTGCCCTTGCTTTCCACAGAAAACATCAGCCAACGGAAACATATGAAGGAGAAATAGACTGGATTTTTTGTATTATATTGAGGACTCATATGTAATTATTAGTATATATTAACATTATTGTAAATTAGATAGTGTGCATATTCTAGGACTTTTGAATATAAGGCTTTGTGAAGAACGTTAGCAATTTTGAGTAAAAAAATAAGAGAATTCTTCTCCAGATTTTTTATGGTATTAGAGCCAATTGATTCTTAGGAATTAAAGTTAAAAGGTTTTGCGTCTATATTGATTAGTGTTGGTGACAAATGATGATAGATTCATCAATATTAGAGGACAAGAATGAAAACCAAGTTGCGAATGACGCTTCTGGTTTAGACAGAGAAAGAACTGAATAAATCATCCCTTTCAGAAGAATGATGAGACATGATGAATAAGGGATGAGAACAAATCAAGGTAATTTGTGTTCTTATTGCTCTAAGTATAGGCAATATGTTATATCTTGCTATCAGAAATAAGAATATCCATACTGGTGGCTGGAAAAGTAGAGAAGAAGAAATAGATCGAAGATGATTCATGGATCGAAGGAGATGGTTGTGAAGGTCACAATTCTGGAAAAGTTTGTGTTGCACATGAAGAATGTGTTTCACACACAGAAATGTCTCATACTGATTCAGAAGCTTTTGTTTTGCCACTTCATGGTGTAACACAATCTGAAAGATGTGTGACATAAACGAAGGTAGAACTAGAGACTATTGAGGAAGAAATTAGCCAACCTGAAACAGTTTCATAAAGTCTAGAAGCACCACATGAGGAAGAAGTTTTGGATAGAGGAATGGGAAGGAAAGAAACATCAGTTAAATTTCGTGATTATGTGTTTAATACCACGATCAAGTCATCCACAATTGGCCAAGAGTCTGGATTTGAATATGTGATTGAAATTTTTGTGAACTGCAATGGATTTTATGAGTAACACAGAGTGTTTTTAGTGAGCATAACAAAATGTAGGATACCTTAGATATTTGCTGAAGCTATGAGATGCCCACGGTGGAGGGAAACAACGCGATTGGAGATTGAGACTCAATAACGAAATAAAAGTTGGTTGCTATGAGAGTTACCATCAGGTAAGCGTGTTATCTTATGCAAATGGGTCTTTAAAATTAAGTACAATGCAAATGAGACTATTGAAAGGTGTAAGGCAAGGTTGGTTGCATGTTGTAATCGACAAAAGGAAGAGATTGATTATAAAGATACCTTTGCTCTAGTGGCAAAAATGAAGATAATTAAATTCTCCTTCAAATTGCAGCTGGGAAAAACTGAGAACTACATCAGATAGATGAGCACAATGCATTCTTTAATGGAGATTTGCAGGAAGAAGTGTATATGAGATAAGCGCAAGATTTTAGTTTTTCTGGGAAAGGAGTGGTATGTAGATTGGAAAATTCATTGTATGGGCTAAACAATCTCTAAGGTGTTGGTTTGCGAAGCTCACGAAGGCACATTTAGGTTATGGATTTAAAGCCGATTACTCACTTTTCTCATTGGTTTGGGGTAAGGCTCATTGTCCACACCATCCCTATCCGTCACCATCTACAAGCCCATCTCAGAAATCTTTGTCAACACCACCCATATCCGGCACCATCTACAAACCCATTGTCACCCCTTCCATAATCAGTCAGAAGACCATATACCTTCTATGTTTCTGTGTTAATTCAGCTTTTATTTGGTGTTTAAAACGTCAGTGTACCTTTTTTAGACGATGTAGCCAATTTTTTTTGGATATTAACAATTCATATGTAATATCTTAATGCTATGTTTATGCTCACTAGATCTTTTGTCAGTGCTACGAGCGGATTATCCATTATGATTATTTTTCCTTATTAGTTTTTTTAATATTTGAAAATTGTTTGCATTATTTTACATCAAAAAGTCTTAAAATGTCTACAGTAATAAAGAATTGGTGATAGTTGAGATTTTTTGCTGTGATTCCTTGAGTTAATGAACTTAATGTTGTTCTCAGGTATTGTGTGTGTTGTGCATCTTTTATATATACACATCATATGGTTTTAGCTTTTAGATTATTCAAAAGAGTAGTTAAATAAATTTCATCTCAGATACATATATTACTTTTGGTTATCAGTATAAGGTATTTTAAATATGTTTTACTATTTTCAAGGCGTTTTTCCAGTGTTGTTTAGGCGGTATTGTACGCAGGCTGCAGCCGTTTTAGAGTTTCGTCCCCTGCTCATTTGGGATTCAGTTTAAGGTTGGGTCTGGTTTAGACCGTGGTTTGAGATTATTTTATATGAATTTAAGATGGGCTTTGAACCAAAATCATACTGAGATTAAGAAAATGATGTAATAAAAAATAAAAAAAAACCCATAAAAACAAAATTCACTCGATTACATTTTAAAATTTGAATGAATATTTTATATTTTCTTTATGATATTTACTATAAGATATTTTAACATGAACGCATTAATGTTAAATTACTTCATAAAAACATGTTAGGGTCAATTACAAAAAAAAACATGTTAGGTCATTACTATAGACATGAAAACCTAAAAGTTCTCATTTAATTTGTTTTTTTTGCTTAGTTTGACGTCGCATTCAATTTCTAAGAAATGTTTACGCTGAGTACATCATTAAAATTTTATCAACACCCATGTTTATTTCACGATTTTACCTTTGATCATTGGTAACTCAATTTATGTTTGACATTATCACAAACACAAACAGTCTTCTTGTTAATACATCAACTTTTTTTTGAAGTAATGGCATCTTGTAAATAATTCTCCTTACTTTTGTTTTGCTGTAAATTGCAACTTTGTAAATTGTGATGTATATATAAGAATATATATACATCTATTTTACAATGCATTTTGTTAAAAAGAGATACATGATAATATCACAATATTAGTATAACCAAGAGAAAGGAACCCAAAGTGTGTAGTGTTAATGAAATACGCGAATAAAAACAGGAAGGAAACTTACTGCAATGATAATGAGTAATGACCTAGGTTTGAAAATTGATCCAATCGTTTTCTTGGAGCAGCTTTGGTGATTCATTAGGTTGTTTAGTAAGGCTGTAACTTTTTCGCTAGTAAATTAATTAGTACTGTGTTGGTTCATGATATAATATGGTGAAGTTATAAGCTAGCATAATATAAATATTTTTCATTTATATATCCTAGTAACTTTCGGCAAAGAATACATTTGTGAATAAATTACCTTCTATCGGATTAATAGTTTTTCTATATATTGAGCTGCTGGAGAGCTTTCGGTTAATGAAGTTTCATGTTTCTATGCTTTTCTTCTTACAGCTCATTTGGTTAGTTTCTTGACTCTTTTGTATATGTTTTTTGTAGATACACTTCTTGTTTTTCTTTGCCATCTTTTCACAAGATAAAACACAGATAAGATCCTCTTCAAGTCATTGACTCTCATTTTTACTCATGTGGTTGGAGTAAACACATTGTCTTTGGGTCAGAAATGGATAAACACAAATCATTTTATATGATAAACACATTCTAATAAGGCAGACAAAGAGTTTAACCACCAAAGAGAGGAATTGTGCCGAATATATTTGGGTACTAAAATCTCTAAAGAACTCTTTTTCCACCATTTAGGATAATCAAAATGGGGAAACTTTTTTTTAAACCAAAAATCTCACTTTAGAATAGGTTCAAAGTAAAGAATCAAGTCATTCTTTGGTTTTGACCAAATAAAACGATCCTTTTTATTATTTTAGATGTGATGCACTTGAATTCACGCAATTATCTGTCTCCTTCATGTTACTCTTTCACCGGTGTATATAATGCCTTACCACACGCCAATGTACACCGGCATTGACACAATACATATCCATGGGCAATTAAAGTTTCAAACTGCTCCAAACAAACATATTAAAATGTGAGTTATTATTGGAAATAAACTAAACTGTTGTGATCACGTGATCTTGGTGTCAGGTGCACCCAATCATTCCTTACACTGCGATAAGTATTCAGCCAAGGTATACCAAATATGATCGTTTAATATTCTGGAGGAAATCCCGTTGCCATGTCGAGGTACTCCAAGTTTCTATGTTTTGATGAGAGCATTGAGAGGAAGCGATGAACACTTAAGATGAGAGTCAAACTTTAACATGTATATTAGTCAAGAGTAAATATTAACATTTGGACAAAACTTATCACAAAGAGAGTGCTGCCTTCTCGATTCCAACAGCTATCTGTCGACATCATAAAAATATATGTAAACCACATATGCTTCAAGAAAACATGGAAAATTTTTCACTAAATCGAAAAGGTGTGCATCAGTGTTTAGTAAAATCCTGAACTATGGGCTATAGCATACCTCTATTAATATATCCGTTCCAACATTGGACGATACTTCATCTGCAATTTTTTGATGAATTTAGCTGGAGATCACTGTTTTTTGTAGACACAGAGTCCAAAACCATATATCTTCATCTTCCTAATACATTAAAAGAATGAGAATAAGAATATTGATGGAAAGACTCATCACTAATCCACAAATAGAATATTTTATGTTTCAAGCATTAAGTTTACATGTTCTCACTACCTCGATGAACTTTGGATTATTTTCAACAATCCCCATCTCTGCAACATCTTTAGCACAACTTGATAGAACAAAACCATGAATTTGAAAGGCCATGGAGCAAGAAAATACATCAGAAAAATTTAACATATGAAGACATGAGACTAAGTACAACATATAGATAATGTGTAAGCTGCGTTATAAAATTTGCTAATCGATGTAACATACGATGACATGAGAATAAAGTAGCACATCTAGATAATGCTATGTTATAAAATTAGCTAATCGATACTATACTGAAATTTAAATGAACATAGCAGCAACTACCGTTAGTGTTCAAGATAGTATCATCACTGAAGAAAACAGTCAATGCATCAAATATTGTAAATAGATTTTACTAATACTCCTACGAACAGACAAAACCAGAATACTGGAAGAGGCTGAGGACGATTCAATAAATAAAACATGATACCGGAGATCTGATTGCACTGGGTCTTTCATTGGTTGTTTACCAAAACATACAGAGAAACAACAACCATTCAAGTAAGAGTAATCAAGAGAAATTCACTTGTTACTTCATTCATTCTATAAAGATGAGATCAATGCAGTGGTTTGACTGGGGGAGAACAACATCATTCAGTAGCGAAACAAGAGAAGCATGTTCAATTTTATTTAGTATTTGCTAGTTTGATTCATGAAGGTAATTGAAATATAAATATTTGCTCCGACATCAAAAATCTAATGGCATATACAGCAACAACTTACCACAGACAAAAGAATGCAAATGTGAGAGAGAGAGGTATACATGGACTATCGGCGATGGCAGTGCCTATGAGATTGGAGTGCAATAAGTTCTGCTAATATTGCCAGAGCTTCATCTTCTCCAGCTTATCCTGCTTAAGGAAACAACACACGAATGTACACATTAGACTATTTGCAATAAGCTTTTATCACAGGACAAAGCCGAGTTTTACTTAAATTCCATGTTTGTATAAACTAAATGAATTAGTATGTAGCGTTTAGGAACGAAAGGAGAAAAGAAATAATAGAGAGAACCTCCAAGGATTCACTTGTCTTTGTCATCGGTATGGCATACAGTAACTTTGGATACTCAGCTTCTAAGCTCAGTACTTTCTGGTTCAATCTCTGGAATCCATGAAAACTATCGGCTCTGGCTCTTGCACGTACTTCACCTAAAGTAGATAGAATAGTAACATAACAGAAAAAAAAATTAGATCAAAACAGTCTTAAAATTGTAAGGATCAGTGGAAACAACAGAATTATAAGAAATTCAAAAGTCTTACCATGCTGGTAAATGCCTTCTTCTCGCCCCCTTTACCATTTTCTGTTGCTGGAGTACCAAATAGAGAGAAGAAAATAATTGATTATTAAAGAAAAAAATCTGAAACCAAACTCAAGATTTCGGACATGAAATCAATCAAACCTCCATGCAAATAAAATCTCAAATATAAATTTTCAAACTATAAATATCGTAACAATTTCTAGTTTTTCAAAAGTGTCCAATCCAAACTGGAACCCTGAGCTGTAAATAGCTTCGCCGGAGACGTTTCTCAGCCATGCATTCCACCGGCGGCGACCTACTGTGAGGAAAAGTCTGGATGTGAAAGAATACATCAACTTATATATATATATATATATATATATATATATGATGGGGCCTGATATTTACCACTATTGTGCCATGATATCAGCCCTATTTAGAGTCTATATGTGTTTGGAGTATGTTTTAGAGTATTTTCAGGTTCAGGTATGTTCTGGAGAACTTTGGTGATTATGAAGATTTTAGAGATTCAGAACTGCGCAGATGCGTCAGATGTTTAGCTATGGATGGAGAGCTTTCCACGTCGCAATTGAGCTTATATTTCGACAGCAGATTAAAATTTTAGTTATCTTGCCAATGCCACCGGTTTGAGGTCCATCGGACGGTTAGATATAAAGTTATGTCTGATTTACTGAAGCGTGGTCTGTATGCCTCGCGAGAGGAAGTTGTCGAGAAGAGAGCTGAGACATCGGACTTAGTCAATAGATTAGACTCGCAGCGAGAGTTGGTCGTCTTTTACATTAGATATCGAGTTCTATGATTAACACCCTTAGCTTCTATCCTCTATAATCCACTTGACTGAAACCCTAGATCTAGCTATTTATTATTATTATTTACTTACCAATCAATCAATTATCTGCTATAGTGTATTTACTACTTATTAATCTTTTTGCCTAGCTTAATCGGGACTGTATTGAGTTTATTGTGTTCCCACGCTCCCTGTGGATTCGATCCCTAAATACTACAACTTGACCTCTCTTGGCAAGAGTAGTTCGTAGGGTTAATTTGACAGAGTGTTCATTGAAATACATAAAAACCCTCCTGTCAAATTTGGCACCGTTGCCGGGGAGAAAGGATTCACCTTTAGTCTCAATTTGTTTGATTTAGTCTAGGTATTTTTCTATATTAGTTTACTTACATAAAAAAATTTCTTGTGTTTCAGGTACACACTAGTATTAGGAAGCAATGAGGAAAGGATTTTTGGGTTCTTCAAAAAAGGAACATGCTGATTCGCGCACTATCCGTAAGTCTACGAGGCAGTCGATACCCTCCAAGAAGTGATCGCTAGCAAATAGAAGCGAGCATCGATCGACACCAATACTTCACCGTCGATCGATACAAACATCATGACATCGATCGACACCCACTCTTCACCGTCGATTGATAGTACTTGCGAAAAGATAGAGAAGGTCGAAGTACTCATACTGAGAGTTGAGAAGAATGGCATCTTACGAGACGAACGAGGTCGTGTGCACAATAGTGCAGGGCAATTGATTCATGAACATGGGACTGAAATCCCTGATGCTACTGCTGTTACTGTGAATTAAGGGATTGAACGACAAAAGGGATTTAGAGACTAAAACAAACCTGAGGATTCCTACGCAAAAAGGTTTGTGATGCGTCGTTCTTCACCACAAAGGAATGTCTTTGAGCTGAATCTTGCACATATATATCTCTTGTGGGTCAGCATCCTTTTCATGGTCTTCCTCATGAATGTCCCAGTAGCCTCCTTGAATCATTTGATGATTTAGCGTCAACCATTAAGTGCAATGGAGTCTCTGAAGATTACTACTTCTGCAAACTATTCCCATACTCTCTTGATGGAGAAGCAGCATGTTGGTTCAAGAGGTTGCCACCAGGATCTCTCACTACCTGGAATGACATCACGAACGCCTTCCTCACCAACTTTCTCTATGATACTGAAGCAAATATGAAGATCTAGATGGAAGCTATGATGACATATATGGAAGAAGAAGAAGAATAGAATAAGCCGATTTGAGTGATCTGACTTCAACATCGATCGACACTAAGACTTCAATGTCAACCGACTTTAAGGCCTCAACATCGATCGACACTAACCTCAGCTGCCTATCGACACCATTCTTGGATCTAGAGGACTTCGTGAAGCATTTGGATGAAGCATAACCTGAAGATTTGGGTCAGGACTCTGAGCAGAGGCTTAATGACGATCAGCACACTTTGTGAAGAGATCTGGAAACTTTACCAAAAGCAGGCATCGACCGACACCCACTAGAGAGCATCGATCGACAGCCACCCAACTTCATCAATCAACACCCATTATTGGACGAACATCCAAGTTACATGATTGAACCAAGACCGGTTGAGGAGAGAATGCACGTGTCCAAGACCTCACACCTTTCTGTCCCTGAACATCTACGACCACCTATCTGCACAGAAGAAGCTGATGGTTTTCATGAAAGAGAGAAGATTGTACATGACCCTGTGAAGTTTGTGGTTCCCAGTGCTGTTTTTGATGTTGAATCTCCTATTCTACCGGATGGAAGTATGCATATGGATCTCTACATTGAGATATTTGATAATCTTCAACATACAGTTATTTCTCAGAGAGTATTAAGTATGACAGTGACACTGACCAAGGACCATCGGTCGCAGCATCGATCGACACCATCACTGGTGAATCGATCGACATAGCCATTGAAACATCGATCGACATCAACACTAGAGTGTCGATCGACACTCATCACAGATCAGTGCAGATGGAATTTGAAGTGTTTCGTAATCTTTTTGATGGAGGGACCACATGATCACACAAGTCTGGGGGAAAGAAGAAAAGGAATTGGACGAAGAGGAAAAAAGGACCAAGGGTGGTCCTAAGTTATCATTGATTCCTCACTTCTCATATGGTGTCAGGAAATACAGAGTGTGCAGCAGATGCTTCTTGCAGCCATTTGCAAAGTTTCGAGCACACCTTGTTGTTGGGATGATAGACAAAGGAGAAGAGTCTATAGAGGCTTTCACAAAAAGGGTGATGAAGCTGAAGACATTGGATATTGGGAATTGTTTTGGAGCAAGTCCCCAATCTCATCAGAACTGAATCAAAATCCAAAACGTCAAACTAGAGACTATAACCAAGTGCTGAGTGGGAGGCAACCCACTGTTTAGTAAGTTTTTATTTAGGTTTTACTTATACTACTATTCATTTCGAGTTTTATTTTAGTTTTACAGACTATATGAGTCCACCATCGATCGACACGATAGAGGCACCATCGGTCGACGTTGGCTCGCGACCATCGATCGACCACACATTCCTACCATCGATCGACACCCTCTACAGAGAGAGGTATCGAGTTTTCCACTTAAGATATTTACTTATGATTTAATCTTTCCTAACCAATCCGGAATGAATTACACTGGGAACAGTGTAATTTAAGTATGGGGGAGGTTCGCTGATGCTATTTGATTTGTTTTGAGTCTTATTTACTATATATATATATATATAAGTTTTTCAAAAGTTTTATTGTCAAGAAGGGGACTATGATCAAGATTTATTATTGACTAACCACACTTTAGCACCATTCTTATAAGGTTGTTTGCAGAGATTACTAGAGATACTAAAGTGGATCATCATGCTACTATATCACATTTGCTTAGAAAGTTTGAAGGAACCGAAGCTGATTTCCAACAATAATCCTGACATTATTAGCTTGCTTTGGGATTTGGTATACACTGGATCGGATTCCTTCTGCAAGTCTGGAAGGTAAAAGTCTATGTGCTTCTGATTCCTCTCTCTCTCCCCCTTCAGATTAAAAAAAAGAGTCGAACATGATTTGGTGGCTACAACCATTAAAGCTTGATGCAAATGATTCTAGAAAGAGATAAAGGTCAAAAAGAAGTGAACAATATCTGGTGGCAAAAAACATTATGGCTTGATTCATGGAAACTTGTCCAAATATCTTAGTCAATTAAAAAATAAAATGATACCCTGAAAAGAAGAAAGACATTGACTAAGAAAAAGTGAGAAGAAAGAGAGGAAATGAATCAGAGAAGACTACCTGTGTGCTCAGATACTTGAGAGTTAAGAGTCCATATATCCTTTGATAGATACTCTCAAGGTAAAGCCGACACTTTTATTTTCTGTAAAGAAATGAAATCACTAGAGGGGCGTGTCAGATTAGTATTTGCTAAGTTGTTAAAAGAATGAATTTGGTTCCTATACTAGGATAAGGTATATAAAGTTTCTTTGTGATTGACTTGATAAGATGTGGTTGCAACAAAGTAGGGTGACAGTTATACTTATACATTATGTGAGTCTTCGATTTTCAAAACCTCTTTCATAGGCTTTGTTTGCTTGAGGACAAGCAAAAGGTTAAGTCTGGGGGAGTTGATAGGGCCTGATATTTACAACTATTGTGCCATGATAACAGCCCTTAGAGTCTATTATATGTGTTTCGAGTATTTTTTAGAGTATTTTCAAGTTTAGGTACGTTATGGAGAACTTTGGTGATTCTTGAGCTTTTAGAAATGTAGAATTACGCAGATGTGTCAGATGTTTAGCTATGGATGGAGACCTCGATTGGGCTTATATTTTGACAGAAGATAGAGCTTTGAGTTAGCTTTCCAATGCCACCAGTTTGAGATCCATCGTACGGTTAGATCTAAAGTTATTCCCGATTTACTGAAGCATGGTCTGTATGCCTCGCGAGAGGAAGCTGTCGAGAAGATGAATGAGTGTCGATCGAAGGCAGAACCTTGGTGTTGATCGATGGTGATCCCAGAAGGCAGGCCCGACTTGCTTTATGGCTGATTTAAGCCTAGATGTCATGGCAAGTTACCATAATATCCCTGCACGAGTTTAGACCTAATTTATATAATTTTCTAAGCCATTGTTGACGGCTAAGCTTTATTCTATCTATTGTTCTAGGGTTAGGAGAGAATGGAGGAACTCCTTCAGAGTCCTATTAGAACTCCTTTGGTTCTTAATTGATTTCTATTCTATATTTATTCTATTCATCTATTATTTCTGTGACAAAAATCATGTCTGAGTAGATCTCTTGTTAGGGTTAGGATTTATTAATGGTATTGATGGATTAGCCAAACAATAGAATTGCTAGGGTGATTATTAGATATATCAACAAAATTGTGTTTATTGCTTTTGTTCTAGAGTAGCTGACTAGAACCCTGATCATAGGATAGTTAGGCGCAAGCGAGAGCATGGTCTACTACCATAATTAATCATGTTTAGCTAGGTTGCTAGAAACAAACGAGAGTTGATTTAGTTAATTTAGTGAAATTATCAAATTAGGTCATAAAGCTTGACTCAAGAAAACATCGATTGACGCAGAATCATTGCTATTGATCGACGGTCATTCTGTGTAAACAAGTGAGATCTGAGACATTGGACTTAGTCAATAGATTAGACTCACAGCGAGAGATGATCATCTTTTACATTAGATATCGAGTTCTATGATTAACACCCTTAGCTTCTATCCTCTATAATCCACTTACATGAAACCCTAGATCTATCTATTTATTATTATTGTTTACTTATCAATCAATCAATTATCTGCTATACTTTATTTACTGCTTATTAATCTATTTGTCTAGCTTAATTGCGACTGTATTGAGTTTATTGTGTTCCCATGCTCCTTGTGGATTCAATCACTAAATACTACAATTTGACCTCTCTTGGCAAGAGTAGTTCGTAGGGTTAATTTTATACAGTGTTCATTGAAATACATTAAAACCCTCCTGTCAATATATATGGAGGGAGTGGATGTTGTGGAAGAGGGCAGTTACCGATCTTGAATTCGAAGAAATGATAAGATTTGAATGAAGCTGTAAAGAACAAAATCAATACTGGAGAGAGGTAACTATTGCAAAGTAACAGAGATTTGGAGAGTGGAACCATTGTTATGGAGGGGAAACGTCGGAGATTATTACGAAAAACGTGGACTTTGTTCGGACATCAGACAGTAGGTTGATTTTTTTAGCTGATGTGGATAGCTTCTGCATTTACCATATTCAATTTTAGTATTGTAAGATGCTTGTTTTTATCTTAAAAATATATGTGGACATTGTTTCCTTATTTTCTATCAACACCCCTAACTATTTAGGATGTTCTCCATGTTTCATCTACACCCACAAGTCACATGCAATACAAAGCCATAAGTCATGTGTTATTTTAAAAATATATTATAAAATAACCACCAATCAACCGATTAGTTTGGTTCTCTAAGTCGACTATCATCAATAAATTATAAATTATATACATCAACCGTCAGATCTACTTCTTTTTTTTTCTATTGTGTTGACTTATAAAAACTCATCTTTGAAAAAAACAACCTAATGAACAACCTAACATAATACAGCTTCTGGTTAGGCTTATTAGGGGAATAACGCTACATAAGTTGTCTTAGTATCTGTGAATATATGTTTCCAGCAGAAAATGGTTCTAACTGAAAAAAAAAACATAAATGTGGTCTATTAAGTAATGCTCTCTAGTTTCATAGTAAAAGGCCTAACTAAATTAATAATATATGGAAGGCTCAAAATTAAGTGAGTTTTCCCTAATAATGATAATATCTTCTTCTACGCTACCTCGATATACACGTTTTTTCATCAACAAGAGAACACCATCTCGATCCAAAGCTTCACATGTTAAATCCAGCAAAAGTAATTTCTAGTCTTCCTTCATTGTTGTAGACTACGTTCCGTCTATGGACAATCAGTCTCGAGTCCTTTTCTCTTAAAGATGGCTCGAGATTCAATACGTTTAGGTAAAGACCGGTTTGACTGAATATTTCAGTTTAATTCTGTAACAAATAATTGAAACCGAACTATTCGAAACCGAACTGACCCGCACCATAATTAATTTTGGTTCAATTCGGTAGAAACTTTTGAATCTGAATTAACCGACAAACCAAAGTAACCGAGCCGAATAAACCAGTTTAACCGAACCCACATGCCTACACTAAAGCTTTGATTGACAAAGTTGACGATAAAGAAGTAGCAATATACTATAGAATCAGTATAATTGTTTTTTGTTTTTTTTTTTAATTTTTTTTAAATATTTCACATTTAAAATATAATTTATAAAAAATAAATTTAAAATTAAAATATCTTTTAAAAATAATATTTTACATTCATAATATCATTTAATTATATAATTAAGTTATATATAAAAGTGAAACATTATTTTAAAAGATACTTTAATTGTAAATTTATTTTTTATAAATTTTATTTTTTTATATAAACATAAATTTATGATATTATTAAATAAATAAATAAATTATATATTTTTCTTAATTTTATAAATTTTAAATGCAAATGCTCCACTTAAAGTTTCATATATGAGTATTGAGAAAATAACATTCATAAAGCATTGACATTTGGTAAATACTTTTATAAATACTTTTCTAACAAATGTTGATTGGATAATAAGAAACATAATGTTTACGCTAATGATCTCCCAATTAAAGTCTAAGTTTAATATCACTTTTTAATAAGTTTTGTGACTAATTTTTAAGGTTTAGTATTTAGGGGTGGAAGTGAGTTTATAAAATTCTATAAATATTTATAAATGATTTACACATGATAATTTTGTCATTTTCATGATAAATTAAAGTACTTATGAAAATGATTATCATGTTAAATTTGAAAAATAATATTAGAATTTAAGATAAATGTGGAATTTCCCTTTCTTTTTCTCTTTGAATCAGATTTTTTTGCTCTATTTTCTAAATTCTACCTATGTTTCTTTTTGAGAAATTATAACAAATAACCATAAAAAGAAGCTTATTTAAGTAAATGACCATAGCAAGAAGAGGCTATGATATTCTGTATATTTTATGTATTAATGACCAGATTATCCCACTGAAAACCACAACCACATCATTTTTATATTCTTTATTCAACTTAAAAATTCTCCTCTTTCATTTTATCTATTTCAAATATTTATGAAATAATTAAATGAAACTTTTGATCTTATTAATAGAATATAGTTTATTTTCTGACCATGTCATCTTTTCAATTTTTTAAAACAATTACATATTTTCCAAATAAATACATAAGTAATCTTACATAAAAACATGTATATAAAGGGATCAATATGTTTCTATTCTATATTTCTTAAAATTTAAAAATAGAATAGAATGCATACCCTTATGGTAATATATACAATTGTATGTCATTGACATGAATTGGTTGGTCTAAAGTTTTCTAAAAATAATACTCTAGATCAATTGCAAATACAATTTATTTCCAACACAATACATTTTTGACATATATGATACACAAAATTTAGAGCATTCTTACAATACTATAACATAGTATTTTGTTTTATAGTTAAAGTATAGTACAATATTCTTCCTGTTTCTTTTTTTTTTCTCTTTGTTCTTCTTCTTCTTCTTTTTATTTTTTCTTACTTTTATCATCTCTCAACAATAATGCAAATAATTTTTTTTCTACCATAATATATATTATGTTTGTTTTTATGTTATTCATATAAATCATTTTGTTTATACTATATGTTTTATAAATGTAGTATAGTAATATATGTTAATTGTGCACATTACACCTATCCCACTCCTTTTTTTCTTTTTCATTTTCAATCACCTTTTTCACCTTCTAATTTTTCTTCTTCAACACTCCATCAGCTTCACGTATGTTTATTTTATTTCATTTTTCCACCTCAATACATACTTATATATCAGCACCATCACCAGTTATTTCATTGTAGCCGCCATCATCTCCTTCACTATTCTCACCACTCATTTCATCACTTTCTTTCACAACAATTATAATAATTGTCGTTATGTATGAATGAATTATTCTATACTATTTGTTTATCAAATATAGTATAGTATTGTTTGTCATTTTCCACATAATATTTTCAGCACAGTCACGTGCAATGTATAAAGGATAATTTGGTCAATTTTCGTGTGAAAAAAGTCACATCCAAAAGCAGCTTTATTATATGGTTAGTCTATGAATTTTTCTTCCCAATATAGTTATTCTACAAATTTACCCTTTCTTTTTAGCTTTGTTTTTTTTCTAGCTCTGTTTTGTTCTAGTTACAACAGACCAGTCTGGTTTTTCTAAGTAACCCAATTTTTTTGATTATTTAATACAATTTCACATTTCACCAAAAAAGACTAAGGTTCACAAACGCTGAATGTTTACACATGTGACTAGCCACAAGATGATTATGAAATTTATTGTAATTGCTTAGAATTTTTTTTTTAAAATCTCAAAAAGATGTAGTAGTTGTTAAAAAGTATATTTTGAATAAGTTTAACATATTTAAAAAGTATATTTTGAATAAGTTTAACATATTTAAAAAGTTGTAAATCCTCTATATCTTCTTTGATACTTATTTTCATCACTACATTCACTGAAATAATAATGCTGATGGGATAGTGAAAATGAGATATAACTTTCTAGGCCTTGGCAAAAAAAGAACTGAAGAACCAATCCGGAACTGAACTCAAATATCCAAAACTGAAATGGGACTGAAACTCTCAAATATCTGAATGGTTTCTATATTTCTATATCTAGTATAACCAAACTGAACCCAAACCGAGAACCGAATGGTATCCGAATATGTAAAAATATTAATTGTATATACATATAATATAACTAGAAGTATATATTTATATTATAAAATTTGTTAAAAGTATCCAAAAATAGTGTAAGAAAACTAAATTATTATAAAGTATCCAAAATATACAAAAATATTCAAAAGTATCATGATATTCTCACCTAAATATCCAAAGTAATCTGAAATATCAGAGACTTTTATCCAAATTAATCTTTATTTTATCCAAAATACCTGATATTTAACATGAATTACCCGAACTACTCGAACTAACCGAACCAAAAACGGAACCAAATGAGAACCAATTTTTTAATTGAATTTTCCGGTTTCTAATTTTACTATATGAACCACACCAAAACAGATACTACCTGAACCAAAATAGCCCAAATAGTAAATAGATCCTCTAGCCCCCTATACGAACTACCTAATACCCAAAATACTCGAACCAAACTGGACCGGTACCTGAAATCCTTCTTGTTATGTTATTTATAATATTATTATAAATAAAAATTCTTAAATAAAATAAAATTTTAATTTAGTTACCTTTCATAATATAATTATTATTTAAATTTTAAAATAATATGATTACAAGCATAAAATATTTCCATATCAAATTTGGAATTTTTGTTTTTGAAAATATTGTATATAATTATATATTGTATCAAAATTAGTTGTAAATGTATATTAGAAATACAAAGTAAGAAATTTTTACTAAAAAAAAAATTATTGGTATTTCTTTATAAATTAGAACTAAATCTATTAATTAGCATAAAATCTGATTAATTGTATTCAAGTTATTAAATTTACGTATATTTAAACATGATAAAGTAAATATTGTACTACTGATAAATGGTTTACTGGAAATAAGTAACTAAATTAATTCGATCAAATTAATCGGTTTTGACAAAATAAATTAGATAAAGCAAAATACTAGAAAATCTAGTTTTAAATATATAATATTTTCTATAAATATTTTCATTAAATAGAAGAAAAATGTTCTTTTCAGCTTAACCTTTACTAAAATTTCATTAAATATTACATGTCAAATAAAAATTAATTTTATTTAGTTTTTATCATGCAATCTGCTGAAGATAAAATCAAAATATTAGTAAATTAAGTTTTTTATTTCAAATAAATATTGAATTAAATCACCTAGTAGCACTACATTTTGAATGTGAACCAATTTTTTTATTTCCATAGGGTCGGTTGAGAAAACAGAGTTCACAAAAACAAAAATATAAATCAAATATAGTCTAATACATCATTTTATTTTATTTTCTGTTACGGAATTTGAGCTTCTAATACCTAGTGGTTGGGTATTGATCGCTCTTATTCCCTTGTTCCTTGACCTACTTATATGATTCACATATATCCTTGTTCATGATTCAAGAATTTTTCACCCAGTTCACGACCGCACCGCTACATCTGGGATGGATCCATGATCCACAACCCACAACATCCACTATGAAGTATCGAAAACACCTCCGACGTGGTTTACAAGATCATAACTCTCTCTGTCCTGGTTAAACAAACCTAGAGAGTACAAAGAGATATACAAGAGAATAACACGGCTAAGAACTAAGCCTAGAGTAACATATCTATCTCTAGCTTACTTTATCTCTAAGAGACGCCATGGCAGCCCCTCCGAAAAGGCTTGAGGCTTCTGCCTTCCAGAAGCTGCAGAAGCTTGGCTTGAGGCTTCTGCCTTCCAGAAGCAGCAGAAGCTTGGCTTAGAGGTTCCTATCGTGACTTCTCCTTTTTTGTATATCAGCACTTAACCTAATTGGCTTCATCAATTAGGCCCAAAAGTTGTCCATGCGTAACTTGTGCAAGCCGGTCCAAGTTAAACACGTCTGATGGGCTTGACCAAACCTCAGAAAACGCCACATGTTTGGTTGAAGTCCATAGCCCTTCTTTTGTGGCGACACCTCCCAATGCTTGAGCAAACCTGCTCATCTTCTGCATTTTCTTGTGTTCTCTTATCTCTTCTCACTTCTCTTCAGCTCCACCTTGATCCAAGCTTGAAGTTCTTTCACGATCTTCTTTAAACCTGCATAAACTTACACTTATACACTACAACCGCTTAAGTAGATTAAACACTTAAATCCACATAGACCCATAAATGAAGATAGATAACACGCCTGATGAAGGGTATGTGATAATCCCCTTTATATTCTGAATTTATATCACCTCCACCTATTATCTTGAGTTGTGAACGCAGCTGCTACACTCCAAGTGTCAAGCTCAACTCCTTATTAACGTCATGTTTCTTCATATCTTGTTTCCCTGGTATACTGTCTGTGAAACTATCAACAATACAACCTTGTTCAAGAGTTTGAACAGAAACCTGAACATCTTTATGCAAGTTGGTTTCCACCTTGGCCTTTTGATTCCACTTATGTGCACTGAGCCTTGAATCAAATTACCTGAATTTTGTGAAGCTACCTCAAAATCATAGATGCTCCACACTAGAATAATCCTTGATTTGACTATTTCTCTTGTTTAACATGTCAGCCTTGCACATCTTCTTGTGCGTTGTTACTCCGAACCATCCAACCATCACTGATGGACAGACTTTTGACACAACCTTGGTTCACCCTTCATATTGTTAACAAAAATTGCTTCCACATAATTCTCCTTGAATTAACCACAAAACCTTGAAGTCACTAATGCTCCATATCTCTAAAACAGTCTTTGACTTATCCTTGATGTACTTGAACAGACTGTACTTGAGCATCACTTTGTACCGCTGAACATATAGCATGACATGCCGCCTAAAACCACATGATTAGGAAGACTTTCGACACAAATATTTTTGCTCCACCATCTGATCAAAACTTTTCTGTAACAACAAAACCTCCACTAACACATTTAGACCCCACTGCTAGTTGAATGACCGAGCCTCATACCATGTAGTCCATGATACGCCTTGACTCTCCTTCACGAGCTGCATGTAATATCTTATCTAGAATCCTTGATATCCCTCCTTTACTCAGCTGTGAATCCATTTTCTCAATACCCTTCTTGTATTGAGATGTATCTAAAAAAACATTAAAATTGTGCATCACCATCAACGACTTGAACACACTCAGTATTCACCTATGATGCGAACATATATCCAGAACTTCATATGTTTCTTTCCTTAAATGCAATCGGTTTTTCCTTTCATTTAGACATTCATGAAGCTTCTTTCAGTTCCATGACTTGAGATTGAGATGAACCTTCTTGTGGAGAACAAGTCTTACCCTTCCTGAGATGGACAAACTGTAAGACAGTTCCTTGTAACCCGTGCAATGTTTTCTAACAATTTCTTACTTTGTTTCATCTCACCATTCTTCATCTTCATAGCTCAATACTTCAGTTTAACTAAGTACTCCACCACGTTTATATCTTGCATCATACTCGGCTCCTCTGTATCAACTTCACTGTACATATGCCATTTTCACTTGTCTCGCCTACAAGTTACCTTATGTAAGACTCCTACTCCTTATGATCTGCCTTGTACTTGTTAATTGATCTTGAAACTTCTGGCCTTGACACTCTGAAACATATCCACGATACCCTCTTATCATGAAAACGAGTTCCCTTTCAGCTCTTACTCCCTTGAGCTGACCAAGTTGCTAACCGAAACATTTACCCTTCAGCTGAACCAATAAAGACATCTTCTAAAACAGAGAACTAGTGATTCACTCCACCTGGAATCAGATTATATATATCCATGATGCATCAGTCCTCATATAATCTCAGTGGCTCCACTTGAATCAAAGAACCTTTAGAAGTACCATGTCTCTGGAAATAACTAAGTTTTTGTAATTGTTCTTCGTTCCTATCGGCCTTTTAACCATATCTCGCATCATCTAAGCCTGTGATGCTCCTGAGATACTCCCTTAAAGCTTCTCTCGTGTCAAACTCGAGCCCATGATGAGTTTATCCAGCTGTAACGCTACCTGAACCAATGACTTGTTCAAGCATGAAGTTCGGACCTGGTCAAGTCTACAAGTTTCTCCTTTTGCTTTTGAGATTCGATTCTTGTCCGAGAGCTCACCTTGACAACTGTGGTCGTGAAACCAAATTGATGTCCCTTACTTCCTCTGAATTTATTCTTCTGGAATTTTCGACTCATACATCCATGACGATTCCTCTAAGGTATAACTCACACACGCTTCTGATAGTTATGGTAGCGACTTTCTGCTTCTTGAATTCTTGTTGATGACTGTTGTTTCATACCCTTTACTCTCAGGATTACAATCAATCGTAACAACTTGTTTAACCCAATTATGTCTGCGCATTTTCCTATGCCTTTAATAAGAATCTATAAGCTAAGTCTAACCTTGAATCACCTTTTTCCCTTATGTTTATTATGTCACTCACACGACCTCACTAAAGCTGCTACATGTTGTTACCACAAATAGCCATTTTCTCCAACATATACTTGTGTTGGCTTTTACACACTTCTCCCTTGCTTTAGTTTCTTCTTCGTGGAGGTAAAACCTATATTAGCCACACTAACTTGGTGACTCTTCTAGCTTTCTTCTAACAGCCTGAACACCTTACCTCTCATGCACCCAATAAGACTGACTTGGATCGAGCCAAAACAGAATCACCTCTATTTCGTCACATTGTTGCCCCACGATAACCAACATGTGTAGTTGCAAGATCCGTTGATAATCATTGGCAAAGATAACCTGCATTCCTTGTGATCTCTGAAAAATTTCAGTCCCTGAGAGATTGATGACCTTTGATTCCGTCTGCTTAAGCCTAGCTTTGACTTAATAAGAGTCTGTTTTTAACTTGAGATATCCTCCATCTCAGACGACTCAAATCAATCTCTAGCCTGATCACGAACACGCCCATCTGTGAAGCTATTCTTGCTTCAGCCTATATGGGCCTTCCCATTCTTGCAAACACCGCTGCATCCCTTGCAAGTCTCTCGACATGATTTCACCAATCGGAAACCATCAAATGCATTGGTTCCTCCTCTGTGAACATTCTTCCTCTGACTCTGATGTCGCCTTTGTCTACCACAAATGAACACCCTTTGCTTCTTCTCTGACGCTGCATATCTTTCAGCATCATCCATGGTTCGTCACACTTTAAACTACTGATGTGATAGTGACTACAAATCTATTGATTCTTCTTCTCCAGAATTTCCAACCGATGTCGATGATAACTTGAAGCTCTTGCGGAACCTGAATCACCATTGCCTCAAACCAGAAGCTCTTTGACTCAATCCTTATCCAACCTCAACAGCCCGTAGACACCAAGTTTCTGAGAATTTCCTTTTAATCACCTGAATCAACACCGTGTCTTGAACATCACTATGAACCACTGTTGTTGCCAACATAACACGCCGCTTAGCTCAACTAGCTAAGAAGACTTTCGACGTAAAGAGTCTCTGATCAACCTCTGCTCAAACAAATCATTATATCTGCAACTCTGATACCCTATAGACCCATTTTTTCCCTTCATGTGTCCTGAGAAGCCAAAAAAATTACTATTGAATCACATGCTGAAAACTCGAAAACATACATATTTCCATCCTAAATCAGTCTCTATTTGAACTGCCACCATCTCAGCTGAACTCCGCCTTGAACAAGCAAACTCCGTGTGCTTGCAGATTCATTCCGGTGGAATTACTATGTGTTACGCCAAACACACTGCTCCAACAAATCGCACCAAACAATCTTCATAGAATACCACACTGCATTCCCTCTAAAAATAGTAGCCTTGTAGTATAGAACACCACTTGCGACTGATATACCAAGTAGATTGAACCCAAGAACACCGTGAAATCCCTCACTAAATCTTCAGACAACCCCATACAAAACCAATGCGAAAACCCCTTGTGTTCCACTATTCTTTCAGCTCCAATAACTTGCAGACCATGAAGAAACTTGAAACTCCAATGCATATAGTCACACATGCCTTGTGATTGCAGATCGAAGACAGCTTTGAAACCTCTCTTTCTTATGCTTGTAGCCTACCACCATCTTATCTTGTAAGTAACCTGAAGTCCTTCTCACATAGTAGAAGATTCTTGCTCCCTTGGAGAACTTTAGAGAAACTCTGATTTCATAACTAGAAATCATCTCAACAAATTCAACTGACTCATGAATCCTTCCTCCATAAACTTGTGCAGCTGCAGTGAAGAACGTCCAGCAGTTTTCCTTCTTCTCTTGTAAACTTAAAACCTCTTTTACCTGATCTTGATCTCGGTCTATCCTCTAAGTTTTTCCCTAATCAGATTTTCACATGTGCAGAACCACGTGACCACCAGCTTCCATTAAACCTCGAGATTTTTTCTGTCTCGCTTAGAAGCTTCAAAAAACACATCGCCAACTCTTCATAGGATCCGTGAATCATCGAGTATGTGCTCTGATACCACTTTGTTACGAAATTTGAGCTTCTAATACCAAGTGGTTGGGTATCGATCGCTCTTATTCCCTTGTCCCTTGACCTACTCATACGATTCACATATATCATTGTTCATGACTAAAGAATTTTTCACCCAGTTCACGGCCACACCGCTACATCTGGGGTACATCCCGGATCCACAACATCTACTATGAAGTATCGAAAAACACCTCCGACGTGGTTTACAAGATCATAAATCTCTTTGTCCTGGTTAAACAAACCTAGGGAGTACCAAGAGATATACAAGATAATACCATGGCTAAGAGCTAAGCCTAGAGTAACATATCTATCTCTAGCTTACTCTATCTCTCTAAGAGACGCCATGGAAGCCCCTTCGAAGAGGCTTGAGGCTTCTGCCTCCCAGAAGCAGCAGAAGCTTGACTTAGAAGTTCATGTCGTGACTTCTCCATTTTTGTATATCAGCACTTAACTTAATGAGCTTCATCAATTAGACCCAAAAGTTGTTCGCGCGTAACTTGTGCAAGCCGATCCAAGTTGAACACGTCTGATGGGCTTTATTAAACCTCACATTTTCTAATATTAAGTTTTAAGATAAATAATTGATGAGTTACACTTTTCCTTAACTTCAAATTATTTCACATGTACATCAACACCAACACACCTCGATGACACCAAAGACTCTAATACACATGGGAGTCAAAACTTGCATGATCAACTTTCTGAACATAACTTTTAGATGGAAAGACGTCTCTTGTTTGATCACACAAAAAAGCTTAGAAAAACGAAAAAATGCACAAATGATTGAAATAGAGACTTTGTTGATACTATGCATAAGAGCATAGAAAATATCAAATCATTTAAGTGGATTCGTCTAGAAAGAAAAGTAAAAGAAAAAGCCTAGTAAGATGGGATTTAATTTAATTTCTCTAAGCTAAACCCAAAAACTATGATGCTCAGGTTGCAAAAATGTTTTAAGATGTAAAATTGATGTTCTTTTTCATCTTGAAACGTAACTTGCTTATAGAGCTTCTAGAGTTGGCCGCCTTCCCGTTTTTCTTAAATATTCATGTTTGTATTCTTCTTTTTTTTGTTTCATCATTTCCATGTGTCTGATTTTTCTTATTTCTTCAATATTATTTTGACTTTACATGTGTCTCATTGATATGAACATCTATAAATCGAATAGAGGCAAAAAAACCTGATTTTGGTTTGGGTTTTTGCGCTTTGGGCCGCACTTACTTTTTGATCTATTACACAACTCAGCACATTGAGTTCACCTTTCGGTCCAAGTCACAGTTTATGCTTTTTATGTCATTCTTTCCAAAAATGATCAAAATGTCATTTTATCTTGTTGAAAACTCATTTGGTGTTTACGAATAGCCATTTTAACTCAATTTTTAGTCATTTCAACTCAAATGTTAGCAATTTGAAATAAAACCAAAGAGATTTAAATCCAAGATGAAGAATCACTCAAAGTTGAACACATATAAGTCAACTAGAGAGGAAATAGTGAACTGAAGAAGAGAAAGTGAGAGGAGAAGGGAGAAAAAGCTAGGAGAAAGAGAGGACAGAGAGGGGGGGGGGAATAAAGGGAAGAGAGAGAGACATGAAAAAAGAAAAAAAAGTAAATAAATAGCATTGAGAGAAAATTTATCAATTTTGGTAAAAGTTAAAAATTCTTTTGTCAAAAATAAAATGGCGAATTTTTCAAATAGATTTTTGTCTTTTAAATTTTTGTCACAAAATAGACACCAAAAAGAGAGTAAATAGACAGTAGAGAGAGAAACTTTGTCAATTTTTGGTAAAAATTAAAAATTCTTTTGTCAAAAATCAAATGGCAAATTTTTCAAATATATATATATATTTAAAGTTTTTGTCACAAAAATTGACCTTAAGTAAAAAATGACTAAAATATATATTATTTTTTTTTGAAAATTTTTTTAATATTTTTTTTAATCTTAAGCCTCATCTCCAAAACCCCACCCCATAACTCTAAACCTTAAATTTAGATTAGTTCACCAAGGGTATAAATGTATATTTACACCTTTAATAAAATCTATTTTTGTCATTTTTTCCTTGAATGCTATTTTAATGTCAAAAACTTTTTATTTCTATCCTAAGATATTCCTCCAAATAAAAATAAATAAAATTTGGTAAAGTTTAAGAAAAACGTAAAAAGA
Source organism: Moricandia moricandioides (assembly GCA_905132885.1). NCBI lineage: Eukaryota > Viridiplantae > Streptophyta > Magnoliopsida > Brassicales > Brassicaceae > Moricandia > Moricandia moricandioides. The sequence continues at coordinate 55,196 of CAJHQQ010001980.1, forward strand.
ATAAAGAACATTAGGGGGTGTTATTGGGAGATCAATTTGTATAAGTTTGTGGATTTAAAAGTTGGTTGATTTTAGAAGTTCGTGGATTATAATATATATATACAAGGTAACTTATATAGTTTGATCATAACTTTTTTAAAATTGCTACATATTTTCATGAGTTTGTATTACCTCTTCTATATATAGTTTTTGTAAAATAAATATATTATTTTCAGTTTTCCAAAAAAAAATTATTTATAACATGATTTTTTGGCAAAACATGTTTGTTTGTTACAAAGAAAATAATCATGATACATATAAAATTATGTTAATATGATAAGATGAATATTATATGAACAAATTTAATTATATTATGTTTGTTTAGTAATTAATATGAAATTTTAGTTTGTTTTTTAATAATAAAAGTAAAAATAGAATTGTAAATTCAAAAAGTAAGTATATAAAATGTAATGAATTATAATTTAGACTTAGTGTGCAACAGATATCTGGTTAGCATAATTATTTTGTTTTTAGATTTTTTTATTACATAGATTTTGAAAATTTCATGGATGCATATGATATTTTGAAAAGTTGTGTTTTATGAATAAAAAGTAGATAATTATCTCTTATTAATATTAGAATTAGTTAGAGTAAAAAAATCAATAATAATTAGTTTTAAAAAATAAACCATTATGTCATAAAAGTAATGAGGGGAATGTATATGTCTTATTGATAATAGAATAGAGGTTCCCTTTATATAGGGGTTACAAATAGACCGTCATAAGATAAATGGAAAGATAACAATTCCTAATCCAACAAGGAAAAGGAAAACACAAAACCAATGGTTATTACATCCACATCAAATGGTTTATAACACTCCCCTTGGATGTTATAACCATATAGAGCTTGTAATACGTTTGGTATGTTGCTCATTAAAACCTCACCTGTAAAACCCTTTTGGGATAAAACCATGGTCATGAAAAAGAGTACAACCGTATTACTCCCCCTGATGAATGCATCATTGAAGGTCTCTTAACCGACGCATTCCAATTTGATGTATAAGTTTCTTCAATTTAGAAGTCGGTAATGCCTTAGTGAACAAATCGGCTGAATTCTCACTTGAACGTACTTGAAACACTTGAACCTCCTTGGCTTTCTGTAACTCGTGTGTGAAGAAGAATTTGGGCAAAATGTGCTTCGTCCTGTCTCCTTTGATGTAACCATCTTTAAGCTGAGCAATGCACGCTACATTGTCTTCATACATCATGGTTGGATCCTTGTCTTCAGACATCCCACAATCAGCTCGGACATGTTGACTCATCGACCTCAATCATACACACTCACGGATTGCCAATATCTCGGCATGGTTAGATGATGTGGTCGAGATAGTCTGCTTCATAGAATGTCATGATATAGTCGTACCACCATGTGTGAAAACATAGTCTGTCTGTGAACGAGCATTGTGTGGATCAGATAGATAACCTGCATCAGCAAAACCAACTAGACTTTCTTTGTTATGGTTAGTATAAAACAAACCTAAATCTTTAGTTCCTTGTAAGTAACAAATAACATGTTTAATCCCGTCCCAGTGCCTTTTGGTCGGACAAGAACTAAACCTAGATAGTAGGTTCACGGCAAATGATATGTCAGGCCGCGTGTGAGTTGCCAAGTACATTAATGCTCCAATGGCACTGAGATATGGCATTTCGTGACAAAGGACATCCTCACCGTCCATTTTGGGACGAAATGGGTCAGTGTCCGGACCAAGAGATCTCACGACCATAGGGCTTGACAAAGGGTGAGACTCGGCCATATTAAACCTCTTGAGTATATTTTCTGTATATGTCATTTGATGCACAAGGATTCCATCATTTGTATACTCAAGTTGTAATCCCAAACAAAATTTTGCTTTGCCTAGGTCTTTCATTTCAAATTCTTTCTTTAGATATTCAACTATTTGGGTGATCTCTCCAGAGGTTCCAATGATGTTTAAATCATCAACATACACTGCTATAATCACAAAGCCCTTATTTTCAAATTTCTTTATGAAAATGCATGGACTGATTGGATCATTTCTATATCTTTCTTTCACTAGGTACTCACTCAGTCTATTGTACCACATCCGGCCGGATTGTTTCCGTCCGTATAGTGATTTGTTTAACTTTATGCAGTGTTGATCTCGAGATCTTTCTTTACTTTTCAATTCAATACCCTCTGGGATCTTCATATAGATGTCATTATCCAGTAGACCATATAAGTATGCAGTTACAACATCCATTAACCGTAAATCTAAGTTTTCTCTTATCGCCAGACTTATCAGGAATCTAAAAGTCGTTGCATCCACAACAGGGGAATATGTTTCCTCATAATCGATTCATGGTCTTTGTGTGAATCCTTCTACAACGAGTCGTGCTTTATACCTCACAACCTCGCCATGTTCATTTCTCTTTCTCACAAAGACCCATTTGTATCCAACTGGTTTCACATCATATGGTGTTCGGATTATAGGACCGAAAACACCTTTTTTCTTTAATGAATTTAACTCCACATTTATGGCTTCTTTCCACTTAAGCCAATATGATCTTTACATGCATTCATATATAGATGTGGGTTCATGATCCTCATTATCTATCAGTTCAAGTGCTACTTGATATGCAAATATATCATTGATGTCGACATCTTTTCTATTCCATTTCATTCCAGACAAGATATAGTTTATAGAGATGTCATTATTATCTGGACCGTTAGTACCATGAAGCAAGGCATCCCGAGCATCATTGGTTGGTACAATCGGACCATCAACCATGGTTTGTATGTCCAGACCATTGACCACGTCTGAGGACGTCTTGTCAGGTTCAACCGTACCTCGGGTAAGGTCGGCTATTTCTTTGTCTGGGTTCCAATCTCGGTTGCACCTTTCTTTTTCCGAGATTATCTATCTTTGGAACCAATTGGTCTACCATGTTTTGGACGTGCCAGAGACTCAGTAGCAGCTTGACTGTGTCCCATTTGGACATCTATTTTAATTGGTGCATTAACAGCTGGTATATGTGACTTAGTCACTCAATTTGAGTCAGCAAAATAATCTGGCAGTTGATTAGCTAGCTTTTGTAAATGTATTATTTTTTGGACTTCAAGATCACACACTTGAGTCTGAGGATCTTGCCATGTTAAGGATGTTTGATTCCATGAAATTTCTTTTATTTCTTTACCAGCTTTTGATCTCCCCCTAATGTTGGAACTTCAGATTCATTGAAATGACAATCTGCATACCTAGCCTTAAATAAATCACCCGTATTTGGCTCAAGGTATTTTATAATCGTGGGAGAATCAAATCTAACATATATCTCCATTCTTCTTTGAGGTCCATCTTTGTTCTCTATGGTGGAGCAATTGGAACATAAACAGAACAACCAAATGTTTTGAGATGGGAAATGTCCGGCTCTTGACCCGTTAGTAATTGTGATGGGGAATATTTGTGTTCACTAGATGGTCGGATGCGTATGAGCTCGGCCGCATGGAGGACCGCATGTCTCCATGCCGAAACCGGCAACCTCGACCTCATGAGTAATGGTCGGGCTATAAGCTGAATGCGTTTTATAAATGATTCAGCTAAGCCGTTCGGTGTATGTACATGTGCCACGGAGTCTTCCACTGTCACCCCCACGGACATACAGTAATCATTAAACGCTTGAGAAGTGAATTCACCAGCATTATCAAGACGTATAGTCTTCAAAGGAAAATCTAGAAAATGAGCTCGTAATCTTATTATCTGAGCGAGCAATCTTGGAAATGCCAAGTTACGGGTCGACAACAAGCATACGTGTGACCATCTGGTCGATGCATCTATAAGGACCATGAAATATCGAAATGTCCTACAAGGTGGGTGAATTGGTCCGCAAATGTCGCCCTGAATTCTTTCCAGAAAGTTTATTGATTCCTTCGTCACCTTAACTGGTGATGGCCTAACGATTAATTTCCCTTGTGAACAAGATGCACACGTTAAGTGCTTAGGGATGATTCATTTTTCTTTAATTGTATGGCCTCTGGTGTTTCATATCATCTTACGTATCATGTTAGAACCGGGATGGCCAAGCCGGTCATGCCATAAAATGAAATTTTCGATGGCTGTTTTATTAAACGTTGCATTGGCCTCAATCATACTGACTTTAGCTTGATATAGTCCAGTAGATAATGCGGGTATGAATTCTAATACTTTCTTATGCCCTTGGCCGATCTCAATGATTTGAAGGAATTCTTTATTTCCTTCGCCCTTAGTTTCAATATGATATCCATTCATTCGAATGTCTTTGAAGCTCAATAAATTTCTTTTAGAACTGGGTGAATATAAGGCATCTGATATTTCTAGATGTGTACCCATGGGCAATAGTATATAAGCTTGGCTGTGGCCTTCTATTAGACTAGATATACCCGCAATTGTGGAAATGTTGGCCCTTTTAAGAATTAAGTTTATGAAGTATCTTTTGTCTCTTAGGATCGTGTGGCTCGATCCACTGTCCACTACGAATACATCCTTGTTATTGGTCATTTCTAGAACAAGATTAATAGGATGTTTGTTTAGATACTTCATATAAATCATTCAATCAAAACATAGAAATGACACTCATAGAAATGAATCATAGAAATGATAATCATAGAAATGAAACATAGAAATGATAAACATAGAAATGAAACATAGATATGATAAACCCCAAATCAAGTTTTTTAAATTAAAACCAAGCAAAGATTACAAACGTCAAAATCATTTATCATTTTTAAGACAATCTGAAGTTTCATATTTTAATAAATCATCATTTTCATGATCAAAGTCATTTTCATCATCTTGGATCGTCATATGGGCTTCAGGATTCTTTCCCTTTAAACTTTATTGATAGATATCACATAGATGCTTGGGAGTCTTGCAAGTCTTTGCCCAATGATTGCTCATGCCACACCTATGGCACACTGATTTGGTCGGTTGTGAGGGTCTGAAAGAATTCCCTCGGCCTCGTCCATTTCCTCGACCATACGAGTTACTTTGGACTCTATCTCGGCCATAGTCTCGACCGTATGGGTTTCCTCGACCGCGACCATAAGAACCTCGACCGCGGCCACGCCCTTGCCATTTTCCAAGGCCTCGACCGTGTTGGCTATTAGTATGGACGTGGTTTGCCTCTTTATCAGCATTAATGGCTGCGTGTGCCTCAGGTAATGGTGTGGATCCTAGAGGTCTCATCTCACTGTTTCTCATTAGCAATTCATTGTTCTGCTCAGCAAGGAGCAAACAAGAAATAAGATCAGCATAAGTGGTGAAGACTTTCTCACGATATTGTTGTTGAAGCAACACATTGCTTGTGTGGAACGTGGAAAAGGTTTTCTCAAGCATATCCTTATCCCTAACCGTTTCTCCACACAGTTTCAGTTTTGAAACGATCTTAAACAGTGCAGAATTGTACTCGTCCACAGACTTATAGTCTTGGATCCTTAGGTTTCTCCAAATGAGCCCTTGGTAAGATCATCGTTCTTTGGTGATCATATCTGCTTTTCAGCTCTGTCCAAAGCTCAAGAAGATTTTCGATAGTCAAGTACTGATCCTTGAGACTCTCTGCCAAGTGATGTCTTATTATTAGTATGGCTCAGTATCTATCTTTCTCACTCACATTATTGTCATCTATAATGCTTTCACCGAGTCCTTTAGATTTTAGGATGATCTTGGTATCAAGCACCCATTGGAGGTAATTATCTCCAGATAGATTAAGGGCCGCATATTCCAAGTTATTGATTTTGGACATCTGAAATCATATAATCATGAGTTTTAGAATTCAGAATTTTATAAACCTATCATAAGGTTTCTAAGTGCAATTGCAATCAAGACAATAGTGACTCATTGAACAATGGTCGGTTATAAGTTGATGCATTGCCATACGGCCAGAAATGCAATCTATCAACCTAACAATTATATGGTCGATTCAATCTAACAACCTAATGGGTTATATCAATCGGTTTATATTATGGACCATGTGGCCGGTTTAAACAAAACAATCAATCGGTTTCTTTTAACAATCCTAACAAACAATTTCTAGGTGATCAATCAATCCAACAAACAATCAAAATAATCAAGCCAATCGGTTTTACTATCAAACCTAATCAGATTGTAATTATGGTTTTATTGATTAACAACCTATCACTTGGTTTCTATGTGATTTGCATTCAAAACTATCAATCAACAAGCAATCAATCAATGGATTTGTACCCTATGTGATCGGATGAAGTTCTCTATACTATCCAGCAACCTAACAAAGTTTTATGATCAATTTTTATAAATTAGGGTTTCCGAGTTACCTTAACCTCAGGTCGGGTTGGACGAACCACCGAGTTTGGTCGCGGGTTGTGTACTTGGTTCGCGAGCTGGTCTCGGGTTGGTCGCGGGTGTATCGGGTGCTGGTCGTGTGCTACGGATGATCGCGGGTGTATCGGGTGCTGGTTTACGCGGATGGCGAGTCGGGTGTTGGATCGGTGATATCGGTTGCTACTGGGTGAACTTTCCTATCGGGTGTGATTGTTGTTATCGGGTAGTGGTTATGGTGATTGATCGGGTGTAGGTTGTGGTTGTGTGTCGGTGTCTTGTTTGCAGTCGGGTGTGTACACGGGTGTGGCCGATTGATCGACTAGGGTGTATGCGATTGTTGAGAGAGAGAGAGAGAGATAAGATTGAATCGATGAGAGGGATGGAGACTTGGTGTTCTTCGGCGGCTAGCTTTTGGGGTTTATGATTTTTGAATTAGCTTAGGGTTTTGAGAGACGTATCGTACTGATAACGTGTTATAAAAGTAACGAGGGGAATGTATATATGTCTTGTTGATAATAGAATAGAGATTCCCTTTATATAGAAGTTACAAATAGACCGTCATAAGATATATTAAAAGATAACAATTTCTAATCCAACGAAGAAAAAAAAAACACAAAACCAATGGTTATTACATCTGCATCAAATGGTTTATAACACATTAAACCAAATTTAGACAATTTGTATTTTGGATAGACCAGCAGGAATTGCGAAACAACTGATATCATCACTATCCAGGCGATGAAATTAGGTCACATCATCCCTCAAATTTATATACTTCCATCGTTCTCTCTGCCCACTTACTCTTGTATTCGACTGTTTCCATCATTCCCTAACAATCTCAATCTCTCGTTCCCAGGTTTCGATTCTCTCTCTCCAAATACAATCTTATTTGCTACGAACTTTGTCATCATGAGCTTCGTTTGATCCTTGATTTATGAGTAGTTAAATTGTTGAATTTCAGTAAGAAGACGCGCAATTCCCAATCTTTGCAATATGAGTGACTCAGTTGAAACCGGAGCGCAAACATTGGTAAAAAGGGGAAGCCTTTACCCTCCAATCGAGCCATACAACAATGGGATTCTAAAGGTTTCAGATACTCACACACTCTACTGGGAGCAATCAGGAAACCCAGATGGCCACGTACGCTTTTTAGCCATTCTCTGTGGAAATCTTGAATAGATCAAAGCCTCTAACTTTTTCTATTCCTTTGTTGCAGCCAGTTGTTTTTCTTCACGGAGGTCCAGGAGGAGGAACGTCTCCTAATAACAGGAGATTCTTTGACCCTGAGTTTTATCGGATTGTTCTCTTTGACCAGGTTGGTTTCTTGATTATGTTGAGTGTTGACACTAACATTACATTATCTAACTCTTCATTTGTTTTTCTCCAGAGAGGTGCAGGAAAGAGTACACCGCATGCTTGCTTGGAGGAGAACACCACATGGGACCTTGTGACTGATATTGAAAAACTAAGGGAACATTTGAAAATTCCAGAATGGCAGGTGAATGTTTAAGATATTTGATTCCTCTTGTTGTTCACGCTAAATTCTGCATAAGATTGTGATAATTTTTTCCTCCGTTTTACCCAGGTTTTTGGCGGATCTTGGGGAAGCACTTTAGCACTTGCGTACAGCCAGTCCCACCCTGATAAGGTGCAAATCATTATGTTTGCAACAAGAGATAACCTTCACACGCTTTACTTTATTTGTTTGGTTTAAGGTTACTGGTTTGGTCCTTAGAGGGATCTTTCTGTTGCGAAAGAAGGAGATTGATTGGTTTTACGAGGGTGGTGCTGCTGCTATATATCCTGATGGTAATCTCTTGTTTCTCTGTGCTGGAGTTGTGATTATCATTTCCGTTTGCCTTTGTAGACATTTCTATATAAGCTTTAGTGATCATGGGACTAGAGTTTATTTTTGTACATGAGTCTGCCTCAAGAGCATCCGTTTTTCTCTTTCTTCATAAGTGTTTGTTTCTCTGTTTTTAATAGCTTGGGAGGAGTTCAGAGATCTTATTCCAGAAAACGAGAGAGGTAGCCTAGTGGATGCATATCACAAAAGACTGAACTCCGATAATCTGGAAACTCAAGTATGTTGAGATCTAATCACCTATTACACAAGAAAATACATTGAGCATTGTTCCCTATTATCTTATAGTTTGTACTTGTAATAAATTTCTGTGTATCTCAGCAACGGTGATAATTGCATTATGATCTTAATAGTATGCAGCTGCAAGAGCTTGGACTAAATGGGAAATGATGACTGCTCATCTTCTTCCAAATGATGTAAACATTCAAAAGGCAGAAGATGATAAGTTTTCATTGGTTAGTACGAGGACTGTGCCAATCTTATACTATCTGTGGAACTCTGTAAATCTTTTAGTTTATTTCTTAAGACCTTGCTCTACAGGCGTTTGCAAGGATTGAAAATCACTACTTTGTTAACAAGGCTTTCTTTCCCTCGGACTCATACTTGCTGGACAATATTGATAAAATAAGACATATCAAGACCACCATTGTTCAGGTGCTTACTTCAGATAAGAAGTTGATTTGTGGGTTCCAGTTATAGTGTTTTGTGGATTGGAAATCTGTCTATTTAGCCGCAACCAAAGGACTTAAACTGTGTGTTTGTTTATAACAATGGGTAGGGAAGGTATGACGTAGTTTGTCCTATGATGTCTGCTTGGGATCTGCACAAAGCATGGCCAGAGGCAGACCTCAAGGTAAAGCTAAGTCTTTTTTTCTTTTTATCTTAGTTCTCTTTTGGTTTGTTTTTACTTATTGGTAACGACGGGACCCATCGCCTGCAGATTGTTGGTGATGCTGGACACTCGGCAAATGAGCCTGGAATAGCAGCAGAACTCGTGGTTGCAAATGAAAAGATGAAAGCTTTTGTGGGATGAAAATATTTGATGGACTGCGTTCATATCTTAGGGACTTGTGTTCATTTCTTCGAAGTTAATTACTGCAATGTAACTTTACATTCACATTCACAGCCGCATGAGCATTCACATAGTTTGTTGTTAACGTGAACCAAATGTTATTGTCCCACAAAATCATTTTGAACGCCGAAACAAGAGTTAATTCTGGGTAAAGAGTAAGTGATCTCTAAAACATTATTTGAGAAAACATTATTGAGAAGTGATTTGGCACATGGTATAATTGATATAGTATAATTGATGATATAACATTGTTTATGGATAAATATAGTAAGGTATTTCTACAATTAATTTCACTAAAAAAAATAACATGACATGCTATAATTAATGACATGACTTATTGACAAATATGACATGATAATTACTTTTTGGTAAACTTTTTAAAATATAAAAATTACTAATATAACAACATTAAAATAAATATATTTAATATGATATTAAATAATATAATAATAAAAATATATATAAGTCTAATATTAATAATCATACAATTTTTAATATTAAATTTCTTTTTTCAAATTTTCAAAACTTCATACATTTTTTTAAAAAATAATAAACTTTTATCGTAACATCATTTATTTCTCTTTGATATCTACAAATTTTAAAAATTCTGTTTATTTTTATTTTTAATAATTATAAAAAAATTATATCAATTATATATATATATATATATATATATATCTTTTCTTATATAATTTAAGATAAATTAAAATATTTATTTTAACTAGTTTTTTTTATTTAACTAAATTAAATTTTTTATTAAAATACTAGTATACAAATAATAAAATCTAGAATATTAACATAATTTTATTTTAAATAAAATTTAAATTAAAAAATTTATTGCTGCACATTGTGCAGGAAAACACCTAGTACCAAACATGAAATGAGTGTTGTGGTCAAAATCGCATACGACAAAATCAAAGCCTGAAACTTTCCGGAAAAAGTCTTCTTTAGAAAAAAGGAGAAAATATTTCAAAGGAAAGAAAGACGGGAAAAACGAAATCAACTTTCGTATAACGAATTGATATGACAAGTCCCAGAGCAAACGAACACCGAGTATCGATACAACGAAAGCAGCTGTGGGTTTTGACCATCGAACTCGCCCGTTCGGTGAATTGGACCAATCCAACTCCCTTAATAGGCGATTTGGGTTGAGCACCACGACCAACTCACCCATTCGGCGAGTTGAACCGAGAACATTGGTCAACTCGCCTACTCGGCGAGTTGGGCCGAGCATCACAACCAACTCGCCCGTTCGCTGAGTTAGACCAAGAATGTTGGTCAACTCGCCGAACGGGCGAGTTGGGTCGAGCACCACGGCCAACTCGCCGAACGGGCGAGTTGGACCAAGAACGTTGGTCAACTCGCCCATTCGGCGAGTTGGGCCGACCACGACAGTCAACTCGCCCATTAGGTGAGTTGGGCCAACCACGACGGTTAACTCGCCCACTCGGCGAGTTGGACCAGTACAACTAGCCGAATGGGCGAGTTGGGGAGACCATGATGATTTGTCTTTTGTATTGCATGAAAGGATAAATGTTAAGTTTAGAAGATAAATGTCAAGTTCAGAGGATAATTGTAAAGTTTTCAAAGATAAACATGAAGATCGAAGGAAAATGGAATATTCTCGGAAAGTGATAAACTCGATCAAAGGCAGAAAAGGAAAGAGTAAACCGCCTCTAAGAGTAGTATATAAAGATGTCGAAATTGAAGAAGCAAACAGAGGCGATTCACTACTCAGAGCAAACATAGCAATTTAGGCATATTTTTCCGTTTTATCTGTCATCGAGTTACGACTCAACTAGGTTTAGTCAAGTATTGCAAGGTTAGAACTAGGAACTCGCTGACGGCTCTTACTGCTTAGGGTTACCTGTTGTATCGCTCAAACCACAAATTCAGTATAAGATCTAATTTTCTCTCTTTTCGTTTTATGGATTCATAATAATTTTGTTTGTTCTCATTGTTTGATTGTTTGGCGTGTGGTTTGGAAGATATCGGGGAACTCTGGAAAAGTTAGGTTTACTTGGCTTTCCTATTTTTATCAAAAAATCCACAGTATGAATTTTGGTTCACACAGTTTGGCGCTAGAAGGAGGGGGGGGGTACAGATCAATCTAACTCTCAGCCACCATCAATCGATCAAACTTGTGAGCTCATGATCTTAATAACCAACAAACTCGCGACGACAACACCGTCGACAACAACGTTGAAAACACTCCGACAACGAATGTCACTGCTGTTAACGCTGATGCAAATATCACAACGTTGGAGGAGGTTAAGAAGATGTTCTTGACTTTCGAAAGGATGTCTGCGGAACAAGACAAGGTCATGATCTCCCTCGCTAAACAGGTTGAAACCCTAACAGCATGGACCAGTTCCGTTCTTCCGCGTGGAACAACCAGGATACGTGGGAAAAGACTCGATTTTGCAACTCCCTTGGACCGATTCGGGAACGTGCAGGAAAAAACGTCTGGATAAAATCACGACGAAAACACTCCTGCGCCGGCACGAAAAAATCCAGCGGATCTTCCCCCCATTGAAGAAGAAAAAGAAGAAGTTGAAATCGAGCCCGTTGAGGTGGATTCTAGAAGCCTGTACGAACCCACGGACGTGCATCCACGTCGTACAAGGAGCCGCACTGCTCCTCAAGAATCCCTGTTCGGAGATCTTATGACAGAAGAAGAAGAGGCCATCTTCTGGAGCGAACATGAAGAATTGGCCGAGAGGCAAACTCGGAAAACTCGCGGTAACTGCCGACAAGATCAGAAATCCGCCTGTAAAAAGTCTGAGATCCGCGATCTCCGCAATAGTCTCAGGAAAAAAGTAGCCAAGGTTGGGGTGGTACAGTCTCAAATCCATCATGCTACTAGCACCGCACCAGAGATCGATCAACTACTCGAAGATGCTCTCAAAACTCCCTTCACAACTCGCATCACCGAGACTTGAGTTTTGGACCCTGGAAAGATCAAGGTGACGCCTTACAACGGTACAACGATCCCAAGGAACACTTTCAGGCTTTCGAGATCGTGATGGGAAGAGCTAAGTTTATAGAAATCGAAAGAGACGCCGGAGAATACTGCCTCTTCGTCGAAAACCTTCAGGGGGGGGGGGGCAGCGCTCGAATGGTTCTCTCGCCTAAGGCGAATTTCAATAGAAAGGTTCCGCAACTCGCTTCAGAGTTTCTCAAACAGTATTCTATGTTTATAGATCGAGAAACCTCTGACGTCGAACTCTGAAGCCTTTCCCAGGGAGAGGACGAATCTCAACGCGACTTCAAAACCGCTATGGCGAAAGTCATCGGAATTAGCGACAAAGTGGCCATAGACGCGCTCTGAAAGATGCTCTGGTACAAGCCAAAGTTCAGCAAGTGGATCACTTTGGAGAAACCGCGTACAATCCAGGACGCGCTCCACAAAGCTAGGGACTACATATTCATCGAAGAGGAAACGAATGTTTTATCGCGAAAACATAAAGCAATCAAGACGTCTTTAATAGATCTAGGGTCAGATCAGAAGTCAAAAAAGAAAAGCCCTTGCAACGACAAGAACACCAATCGCGAGGAAGAAGAAACCCGAGGAGCACATAGTTACGCCATCAACTCTGGATTAGAGCACGGCCGGACAACGGGAAACACATGTACCTGGAATCCGAGCTACGACGAGAATGTCTTCTGCGACTTCCATCAAGCTCGCGGCCACTCAACCATCAACTATAAAGTTATTGGGGCCAGACTAGCAGCGAAGCTAATCGCAGGGGAACTTTCCGAAGTTTCCAGTGTGAAAGACCTCATCCGTGATTTAGACCACACTCCAAAAAATGACGAGGCTCCTCAAACGGACACCCGTGGAAACAAATCGGGAGAAAAGCGTGGAGGGAGGCAAGATGAGCATGGTAATGAGAATAATCGTCGCCGAGTTAACATGATCATCGGGGGATCCCAGTATTGCGGTCATACCTTCTCAGCCATCAAGGCTTATCAGCGCAATGCTGAGACTAGCGCAAACTCGCCCAACTGGTTTGCACCCCAAGAATTCCTGAAAGGAGCAATCAAATTCGAAGAAGAAGAAGCCGGCATGATCGATAAGCCCCACTGCGATCCGCTAGTCATCGATCTCGTGATAAGAGACCTCGAGGTCGCCAGAGTTCTCATCAATACATGCAGCATTGTCAACGTCATCTTCCGCGACACTCTCAGACGAATGAACGTTGAGATAGGAGAAGTGGTACCATCTCCTAAGCCGTTGACCGATTTTTCGAGCACAACATCGATGACCCTTAGATCTATCAAACTACCCGTCTCGGCAAAAGAAGTCACTAAGATCGTTGACTTCGCGGTTGTCGGTCACCTGGCCATCTACAACATCATCATGGGCATGTCTTGGTTAAACGCCATGAAGGCAGTCCCGTCAACTTACCACCTGGGCATCAAAATTCCTGACTCACAACAGGAGCCGCAATCTGGGGATGCCAGCAACAGTCGAGAAGTTGCTTCTTCACCAAGCATAAACTAAGGCAAGTCACGACCACCGCAATGATGAAGCCCAAACAAGCGAAGCTAACTCAAAAAACGGCCGAAGAAAAACAAGTTTCGGAGCCCAACATTTCGACCCAACCAGAGAAGGAAAATCCAGCAGAAGACGTCAATCCCGCGATTAGCACGATCTACGCAAACACAACAACCGAGTAAACACACTTGCGCAAAAAACAGAGCTACGAGATGGCTTGATCCTCGAAAAGGGTACGTAGGCAGCTCGCCGAAAACATGAGTTCAGATATCCCCCTCTCCAAAAGGGGGGGGGAGTGGGTACATATACGAATATCTGTGTATTCCCGCATTCTTAAAATATTTGCCTTGTACTCAATATTTTTGAAAAACTACTTTCGGCAATAAAGATTTCATTAAAATCTAGCAAAATCTCCGTTAGCACGAAAAACGTCTCATGATACTTTCGGAAAAGCATTCGCATACGAGCAAAATGATTATCGCACCAACCCGAAAACTGAAACTCGCGAAAATCATCCCACCTTAAAACGAATCAACAACGTACTAATTCGTCAAGAAAAGAAACTTTGTCACATGGATCAACAGGTTCCGCCAAACTCCCTCACATACATGCCCTGGTCGCATCGTCGAATCCGACTCCCAACCTAAAATGAGATCCCGATCTCGCATACTCGGAAAAAAAATTAATAACACAAAGAGTGTTTCCGAAAAGAACAGGCGAGACGTCGCCTAGGACTTTGAGAACACACACTCCCAATCAATCCTTGACTACAAAACTACGAATGCTGGCCGATTGGCCCCACCGAGCATTTTAGCCGTCCTCGCACATCCGACTAGGATAAAACAGAGCTCTAGAAAAGAAATCCGAAATTTTGCTCAGCACTTCCGGAATACTTAAAAATTGTCTCCGGAGATATGCTTGACTCCGACCAGACAAGTCATTTAAGCCGAGAACTAATCGTGGACTTTAAATCGGAACGGAGTCAGGTTAAAATCGCAACATGTAAAACGAAAAAAACCGATTAGTCATCGCAAAGCCTCAAACCGAAAGTAAACCTAGGTCTTACCCTAAACCCAACACACTGGTATCTAACGTCTCAAGGCATGATATCAAAAAGATACCAGATAAGCATGTCTCTTCGCCAGCATCTAAACGCTCCCGAAACTTTGAAAACTACTTAAACATGACAGACCAGCAACGAGTAGGAAGATCCACAAAAAAGGGTAAGGAGGGAGATGACAACTCAAATCCTTCCCTCCACAATCAACAAAAACTCGAATAATCATATTAAACCAATAACATGATTTATACAAGAAACATAGTTTATAAAAAAAAATGGCCAGGATCGGAAGCCAAACACGGCCAGTCCCACCACACATTATAAAGGGAACACTTTCCCAATAAGACAAATAACCCTAGGATAAATTGTCAGGGTCAAAGCACCGGTCATCGACCTCCCGATCGAGTAATCATTCACATCCAGGGGTGCCGTCGGCTGATTCACCTCACCTGTCTCGTCAGGAGATCCCATCTCTACTTCCACCGTGTTGGGAGAAACAGGAATCAGATCCCATTGCTCCCAAATCCTCTCCTCGATTTGAAGAATCGCGAATTCCATATTGGCATCGTTCATGCGCCCAGTCTGCCTCGCGTACTCGACATCAAACGAGTAATCAGGAACTTGTGTAAGTTACAGCCTACCCACGGCACTGCGGACACTCGCGATAATCACCAAGAGTCTTATAAATCCCCTTTAGCTCCCAAACTCGCTCGAGAACCCATTGCAACGGCTCCTCATCACTTTGGCCATCTCTCTCTTTCCTTGCCTATAGGCTCGGCGAACCTCCGTCGCAACCGATTCTCTTTCGCAATGACGGGAATTCTCCAGCTCATCTTTCAGACAAGCAATCTCCTTGTCAGCCATCTCAGCCTTGAATTGAGCCATGCGAGCCTCCTAATTTCTCACATCAAGAGCCCGGTTCATCATAAAGAGACCCTACAAAAACTCTCGAAGTCAAAAAGGATCTGACTTATTAAAAATAAAAAAATATATATGTAAGAACCAAGACCTACCGCGTTGACCATCCTCGAGGCCTTGGTAAAATCTGGAACCTCACTGGACCCTCTCTCGGCAGGAGGAAAGTTGAATTCAAACGGCTTTGTAAAATCAATCTGTTCACCTCTGTTGCCATCCACCTAACTATTAAGATAATCTCTAAGTACATTGTCGCGAGAACATGGCTCGACAACCACGTCATCGTAAATGATAACTTGTTTCTATTTGCAAGATCTGGACCTTTCCTCCTCCATCGAGCTTCGTACGGAATGAACCCGTTCATGCTTGATTATGTGTCTTCCTCCACTACTAAATCTGGTTGAAACATAGAACGATGCAGAGCTACAGCACGACGAACTCGCTTCGCAGTAAACGCTTCCAAAAGAATGGACCACCCCAAAGAATATCCCTGGTGGTTCGCAAGCCTTCCGGAGACGGAGGAGAGGGTTAGTCTCTGTAAAACGAAAAATAAGCATATAAGCTCAAAACATCGTCAGAACCAAAGCTAGCGGGTACCCGATCGAGAATACCTCTCCGGCCCCATCTATTCCTAAAAAGAGGAATGCAACTCTCCTCCACAGATGTGTTGTTCACTCGAACAAAGAAAAAATGCTCCTTCAAGTCGCGATAGTTCGATATGAACCCTGTTATAATCGTCATTCCTGGTCAAGGCCTCAGCTGAACGATGCCAGAATTTCCCAGGGGCATCAACATGGCTTCTAGATGATCAACATAGAGGGTCATACCCCGCTCGTAACTCAGCACCAAAATCCCAACGATGTGCTGCAAACCACACATGTTGACTTGACTGACCGACAACCTGAACCGGTTGAACAGCCGCACGATAACTTCTGGGATGGGAAACCATAAGTGGCATTGCATTAAATATGCATCGTAACATGTAAAATAACATTCGGGTGGAGATCCAGCAACTTCCCCTTCTCTCGGAAGAAGAAACTCTACTGACTCCGGAACTCTGCAGAAGTTCCGAATGGACCAAGCCCATTGGAACAACTCTCACTCGGACAGCCGGCAACGGGGTTAGCACGAAACGGAGGAGGAGCCCATGTTCCGGGCCTAGGAGGTTCCACTTTGCCCCTAGCAGCCCAGTACGCCTCGGCCTCCCCTGGATCTACCGAGTGTTCTGTGAACTCCACCTTGGGTGCAACATCGCTATGTTTAGTACTGTCAAATGGTCGGGCCATCCATGGGCCAGCCCTGTCCAGATTGTTGTGGGCGGTCCATGGACAAGACCAAACAACATATGGTCTAATTGGGTCCAAAACCAATATTGTCCATAGTAATATGGTCTAAGACCAATTGGACATTGGGCAAGCCCAAAATACTAAAATTCTAGGTTTTTTAATTTGGGAAAAAAGTAACGATCCTTGACTCTTCTCTTTCTCTTCATCGATTGTTCTCCTTCCTCCATCTCAAATTTTAGTATCTTTTCTGGTTTTTGATTGAAGTTTTGATCTGGGTTTGTGGTGAGCTCGCCACTGCTTTGAGAAAGGTCTTGGTTTGTGGTGAGCACGCATCTTATCTCTTGTTCTTGCCTTCTAGTTCTGCAATTCTGCATCTTCCTCTTTGTGTGTTGACAGTACCTCACTGCTTCTCACTTAATGCTTTTGCTTATAGGTTCCATTGCTGCTAGGGTATTCAGGTGTAGGAGCTGTCTTTGGAGGTAACATGATCTTCTTTGCTGTTAGTTTCTTTTTATGATAGTTCTGGAATATTAGTAGATAATTAATTGCTGGAACAACTTGTGTTGGAGTTTATAGATTCTTTTGGGTTTGTTTTTCTCTTTTGATACAGCTTTGTTAAACTTGAAAGAAGATGTATTCTTAAAATGTGTCTTGTCATCTGATTTGTGAAAGAAAACAGAATTGCTGGTAAGAGACAAGGGTTTAGTGTGATTGGGTTTTAGTAGAAACATGGAAGTTTTGAAAAAACGTTACAAGTAAAAACAGAAAAGTAGGAGACATTTACTTGACATCTATGCTTGTGTCTGACACATTGTTAATGCTCGCAAAATAATCCTGTGAGGAAAAAATCAAAAGAAAACAAAATGATTAAAAGTGTAAAAGAAGGTGATCTTGTATAGTGATTATGTGCGTTTATGAGCAGTATTTGTGGCACTGTGGATATAATATAAAGTTACAAAGTAACTAAAACAAAGGGTGAGTACTAAGCTGATACCTCGTTTAGCTATTCCCAAATCAAATCAGGCTGGTTCAGGTAACCTTGATCTGTAGCCAAAAGATAAAGTTCACCTTCATAACGTGACATGCTTAATTGAAGTCTCCACTATATTCTCTCTGTCTATGTTTCATTTGCTTTCTCAAAAACTTTTCATTGAAATTGTATCCAGGGACTGTGTTATGTGACTGTGTATTTAGAGTTACTAATTTATCTTGCATTTTTCTCTGTATAATTGTTCCAGGAATATGATGAGTTTTGATACACAAAACTTGATTGAGGAAGACAACATTTATCTTGCACATGAAGAAATGGCTGAAGAGGATAATCATGAGCTTGATACAGTGCCTCAGGAAACTGATTCTTCAGAGATAGCTGAGAAACAAAAAGGTACTAGTAGTTCAAGTAGACGCCGTTCTAAGTGCTGGAAAAATTACATAGTAGGAGAGAAATATTGTGATGGCAAAACTGATGTTACATGCATTCATTGTGAGAAGAATTATTTCTTGAATCTGCGTCAAAATGGAACTAATACCTTGATTCGTCGTATGAAGTCTTGCTTAAAAACTCCTGGAAATACTCCTAGAAGTAGTTATAGAAAGCTAGATATGGCAGTGTTTCGCGAAATGATTGGTGTGGCTCTAATTCAACATAATCTGCCCTATTCTTTTGTTGAGTATGAAAAGATAAGAGAAGCTTTCACTTATGCTAATCCTTCTATTGAGTTTTGGAGTCGTAATACAGCTGCATCAGATGTCTACAAGATTTATGAGAAAGAGAAAAAGAAGCTTAAGGAAGCTTTGGCTAAAATCCCTCGAAGGGTTTGCTTAACAACAGATTTATGGAGAGCCTTAATGATAGAAGGGTATATGTGCTTGAAAGCCCATTACATTGATGTCGACTGAGTTTTGAAGACAAAGATTATATCTTTTTGTGCTTTTCCTCATTCGGGTGTTGCTGTAGCGCTTAAGATGGCTGAACTGTTGAAAGAATGGGGCTTAGAGCAAAAGTTTTCTCCATAACAGTAGATAACGCGACAGCCAATGATAGTATGCAAGCCATTTTGACAAGAAAGCTACAAAAGAATCTGGTGTGCAATGGAGAGTTTTTTCATGTGAGGTGCTCAGCTCACATATTAAATTTGATTGTGCAAAATGGGTTAGCTGTTATTAGTGGAGCTCTAGATAAGATCAGGGACAGCGTTAAGTTTGTGAAGGGATCTCAGTCTAGAGAAGACATGTTTCAGAATTGTATTGAAACAGTTGGAATTCAAGCTGGAGCGGGTTTGGTTTTAGACGTGACAACACGGTGGAAATCCACACACTTGATGCTCTCTAGGGCTATAGAGTATAAGGAAGCCTTACGTAATCTTAAAGTGGTTAATAGAAGTTACAAAAGCTTTCCATCTGAATTAGAGTGGGAAAGATCAGAACTGATCTGCCAGCTATTAAATCCATTTGCTGAAGTCACAAAGCTCATTTCTGGTTCATCTTACCCCACATCAAACTTGTACTTTATGTAAGTGTGGTCTATTAAGTGTTGGCTGAGATCTCATGAAGATTCAGAGGATAAAGTTATTTGTGATATGGTAGAGGCTATGAATGAAAAAATTGAAAAATATTGGGAAGAATTCAGTGACATACTAGCAATTGCAGCAGTACTTGATCCTAGATTGAAGTTTGCATTTATAGAATATTGTTATGATATTCTAGATCCAGCCACTACCAAGTTGAAATTGGATCATGTGCGTGCCAAGATGGTTAAGCTTTTTGGAGCATATAAGAGAGACACAAGCATCATCAAAGCACCAATTTCACATGTTCCTCGAGGCAGCATACCTTCAGGATATGATGTAAGTCTATATAAAACTATATGGTTTTGTTCCTTACTGCTACTTTAGAATGAATGGGTATGCATGTTTGGTGTAGCGTCATAATGATATGGATTACAGATAATAATCTGATGTCTGGTGTTAGTGTAAAAAAAACGAGTGGTTTGGTGCTGTTTGGTGTAGAAATTCAGTAAGAAATTAGCTAATGTTTGGTGTAGTGTCAAAATAATCTGATGTCTGGTTTGGTGCTGTTTCAGGGCTTTTATAATTATTTTTTTCAAAAGACAGGTGGTAACGGGAAATCACAATTAGACACATACTTGGATGAGCCAGTGGTAGATATGGGTAGTTTTAGAAGTATGGATGTAGTGGCATTTTGGAAAGACAACTCAAGTCGTTTTAAAGAGTTGGCATCAATGGCATGCGATGTTCTTAGTATCCCTATCACGACAGTGGCATCGGAATCATCATTTAGTATAGGTAGCCGTGTTCTCCATAAGTATAGGAGCTGCCTTTTACCCACAAATGTCCAAGCTTTGATATGTGCTAGGAATTGGTTTCGTGGATTTCAAGAAGTTGGAAGTGAGCTGGAGTTTTTGTCTGAGGAAGAGAAATGACTTTGCTTTCAAGAAGTTGATGATGAGTTCAAGTTTATGGTAAAAGTTTTTAAGCTTTAATATGTTTTCATATGAGATTCTTGTATGATTTTTGAGACTAATTTGTTCATGCATCTAATATGTTTGGTTTTTGGTTTTAGAGTGCGTGTAATAAGCTTAGGCTCCATTCAAGCTTGGATCAAGTACTCTGTTCAGTCACCAAGGGAGATCCCATACAATAGAGTTTATTATGACCCTGGTGAACAAGTATTTAATTCATAACGATGAGAATATGTGGTTTGATATATTTTTTTATTAATTTGTTCATGCATCTACTTATTTATGAAATCTAATAAGTAGTATAACTTAGGTTAAAATTGATCATCATCATCACCATTTCATAAGATTTTGATAATATAAATATGAAAAATGTAAATAAATACAATTGAAATATATAAATGATTGTGAATAATATAAATATGAAAATATATATAAATTGAATACAAATGAATAAGAATGAAATTAAATACATATGAATAATAAGGAGATTAATTTATTGGGTGTCCATGGGCAAGCCCATCTGGACATGGTCTTTATTGGTCTTGGGCAATTTTTGGACCACTGTCCATTATGGACCGACACTAATGCCCAAACGAATGGTCCATTTGGA
>CAJHQQ010001981.1:0-76306 GCA_905132885.1 Moricandia moricandioides
CTTTTTTCTAATTTTTCATGAAAAAATAGAAAGTAGAAAAACCGCGGCTTGTTTTGTTATTTGGTTATTAAAAACTTTGGATAAGATTAGGCGAAAGATCAAATAAAACTTTGAACGTAATTACTATAAATTTATAACTAATCAAAGAAAATAAATCCCGATGAAAGTTAGTACCTCAACTTTGGCAATTTAAGCGTATTTTCCCGAATAGATAGACCTATACATTTTGTTTGCTACTAAACTTTATATTCTGTGAAACGTAAATTTTTTCCCTTTAGTAAGTACAATAAATGTGAAATATTTACAATACATCAATTATCATTACAATTTCCACATTATTAAAAAACAGTTTGTACAACCTATCTTTATGTTCGTATAATTTTTCTTTTGTCGCATCATCTAGATTTTCAACCTTGGGCGCCATTAACCCAAATTTTTTAACTGAAGTTCTAAGCTTCGGATAAGAATCGGTTCTTAATTTTTTTCAAATTTTTTTTACACTTTTCCGATAAAAACCGACTCTTAGAACTCTTATTTAAGAGTTTAACTAAGAAAAATTAAAAACCGACTTTTAAATAAAAGTTCTAAGAACCGGTTCTTATCGGAAAAGTGTAAAAAAAAATTAAAAACTTCAATTAAGAAATTAGGGTTAATTTCGTACCTTATGTTGCTTAAATAACTCTGCAATTATGGTGACATATTTATTTCAATATCCAGCCATTTTGAGCTATATTAATGACATTAATTTTACAAAAACCAGATTAATGAAGTTGTATGCTTTTTTTTCTAAAAAAATAATTTGGTAAACTATAATTCTAGTAGAATATGTCACTCCCACTTTCTCTTATATAATAACTCCTCTCAGTATAACCTTTCTTAATACCTTTTCATCTTTCTCCTTCCTTCTTCTTGGAACACAGTAGACCGACAAAAGCCTCTGCATCAGACAGAGACAAAGAAACATCAAAGAGCAGAGGAAAGAACAATGGGTATCAAGCAAGTACTCATCCTCTTCGCTTCTGCATTACTCCTATCAATCCTCTTCACTAGTGTCGATTCCATTAGGTATCTAAATTAATTGTTATTACATCGAGATGTTTGAGTTAATGATCAGCATAACTTTTATTTTGTATTATAGATCTCAAAATTCATGTAATTCAGGATCTTTCTATTGACCATGTACAGATCCTTGTCCTCAAATACCAGTGTGTTCTTATAATTAGTAATGCAACTTTGTATAAGTTATGCTATAGCGAGGTTTAGTATATTGTTTTGACAATTTAGTTGTTTAATTTCGGGTTTAGAGATAGTAGTAATCGTAATTATGCTGTAATTAATGAATTAATGAATTGTGTTTCAGGTCTAATGAAACATGGCATGAACATGCAGTTGAGAATCCAGACGAAGTAGCTGCCATGGTGGACATGTGAGTTTTTTCTGTTACTTCAAGACAAAAAAACTATATACAGTTGGTTGTGTTTTAGCTTTATTAGTATACTAGTAATTATAATGTCTGTTTGTTAATTAAATTAGGAAGTAGGTATCTGTTTCTTCAATGGCAGTTAGGTAGTTATTAGTAAAACAATAAATTACACTTAACTCTACACGTTTGGTTGGATAAATTCCTGTTGATTTTCTACTGGAATTAATTAAAAAAACAAAAATAAAATAAAAAACTGATAAGTTGTATTTAGAGGACTCACATGGCACTTCTGTAAGAATTTTAATACATTCTGGGCAAACACCACTCCTCGAGATAACTTATACTTATAGTATGTACATGAAAGGTAAAAGATAAAAATGGGTGTCAGTAAATAATTACTTTTAAGGTAAATTCTTTATACACATTCTTACTGAGCGTTTCAGAGTTCTGGCGGTGGACCAAACACCAAACACCATGTACTGATGATGTACGTGGATGGGCTCATTTAGTTATAGATTTGGATGGGATTTTCTTATTAAATGCAATGCCACCAGATCATATAGTTGAATCATTGAAATAAAACAAGCAAAACATATAAGCAATAAATATTAATGCCTGTGAAAAATCTTATGGAATTATTAGACACATTGGTCGAAAAGAACACGTGTAATGTTTTTGTTTTGGAGTAAAGCATGTGTAAATGTTCCAACAAACACCTAATCTTTAGTAATAGTGAACTGCTACTAGCCCATGCATATGCCTCGTGTAGTGTTCCTTTGGATTATTTCAACTGGTAACAATAATATACTACATTTTAACTGGTAACAATAATATACAGAAGCAGTTAGGGGTGGGACGGACCGGATATCCGGGGTATTTTAGGATATCCGGATTCGGCGAATCCGGATCCGTGACTTTAGTATCCGGATCCGGATCCGCGTCTTCCGGGTATCCGGACTTCGGATATTCGTCTAGATGTTGTGATACCCGCGGATATCCGAATTCGTAAAAATAATTAAAAAAAATAAAAAATATTTAAAAAATATAAAAAAATCTAAAAATAAAACATAAATTAAATATTTATACAAAAATTTATGAATATATATATGACATATAATATTAGTAAAATTTAAATATAATATTAAAAATATTTTTATGTATAAATACTAATATATCAATATAATTATTAATAAAATTGAAAATTTAATATATTTTAAAAACACGGATCCGGATCCGGATATCCGGACCTAAAATTAAGATATCCGGATTTGGATCCGGTTTGGACGGATCCGAAATTTTACTATCCGAATTCGGATCCGGACACTCCAGATATCCTATTTTCGGAGCAGATCCGGGACGGATCTCAGATCGAATCCGGATCCCGGATAATACGTCCCCAGGCCTAGAAGTAGTTACGTGAAACTTATTACATAATCACGGTCTTGAACATATGCAAAAATAAACATTAGTTTATAACTTTCAAAAATTTAAAAATTGAGATATATAGAACTAATATATTAAAACTAAATTTTTTTAATTTTTAACTCAATTGTTTGTAATTTTCAAAATCTCAAAAATATTGCAATTAAGCTAATAACCCATAGTATTTTGGAGTATAACTCAAAACCATGTACCAATCGTTGCACCTTCATTTCTCAAATATTCTAGCTATTCTGTTTTGTTTTGCTTCTAAATGATTCGTGATTTAAATAATTACTTCGTCAATCATCTTTCGTAACCATATATTAAAGAAAAATAAAAATAATGATAATAATATTCTCACTTCCCACCGACGCATTAAGTTGCCCTTCCAAATTGGTTTGATCTCGGTTTAATCATGTCAAATTAATTGTTATAGAAAGATGATTTGGGTTGAAACTAAACCGGTTTTGACGGTTCAGGAGCATCCGTAACAGCACAGCGCGGAGACGATTAGGCTACTTCTCCTGCTCCACCGGCAACCCCATCGACGACTGCTGGCGCTGCGACCGAAAATGGAAACTCCGGCGAAAAAATCTTGCCGACTGCTCAATCGGATTCGGCCGCAACGCAATCGGCGGTCGCGACGGCCGTTACTACGTCGTCTCCGACCCGGGCGACGACAACCCGGTTAACCCAACCCCGGGGACGCTCCGTCACGCCGTGATCCAAGACGAGCCGCTCTGGATCATCTTCAAGCGAGACATGGTCATAACCTTGAAAGAAGAGCTCATCATGAACAGCTTCAAGACCATCGATGGGCGCGGCGCCAATGTGCACATCGCGAACGGCGCGTGCGTGACGATCCAGTACGTGACGAACATCATCATCCATGGTGTACATATACACGACTGTAAACCCACGGGTAATGCGATGGTGAGAAGCTCACCGTCGCATTACGGGTGGAGGACGATGGCTGATGGAGATGGGATCTCCATCTTTGGGTCGAGTCATATTTGGATTGATCATAACTCGCTCTCTAGTTGTGCTGATGGGCTTATTGATGCTGTCATGTCTTCCACTGCTATTACTATCTCCAACAACTTTTTCACCCACCACAACGAGGTAAAATCTTCTATTGGTTTGAAGTAGTTATTTCCGGTTTGGTTTTCTCGGGTTTTGATAAATCGTTTGGATTTGGTTCGGTTCTAGCGAATATATTTGGAACCACCTAATTTTACCCAAAATAAATCATGTGTAGATAATTCAAACAAAAAATATTGTAGAATTCAAATTATTAGATAAAATATCAAGTAATTCAGATTGTTTAGATTTAAATATCATGAAATTTGGATAATTTCGTATAGTTCAGATAAAACTATTTGGTAATTCAGTTTTTAGAATATTTTAAATTTATAACTATATATAATTATTTTAAAACTAATTATAACTAATAATTTAGGTATATAAATCGCAGTTCGGATATTCATGTACCCCATTCGGTTATTGATTCTAGTTTTTTGGATTTAGAGAAATTAGAACGGAAGTTTCTTGAGTTTTAGTTTTTTTAGGTTTTGGATTGTCTAATTTAGGGTTTTGGTAGTGATGATAAAGGAACTTGCTTGACAGGTTATGTTATTGGGGCATAGTGATACATACACAAGGGACAAAGTGATGCAGGTTACTATTGCTTACAACCATTTTGGTGAGGGCCTTATCCAGAGGATGCCAAGGTACATACTTTGATAGGTTTTAAGATGTTACTTCTCATTGGGTAGCTTGTTAGATTTGGAAGGTTAAAGAATGAATTTTTTTTTTTTAATTCCAGGTGCAGACATGGATATTTCCATGTAGTTAACAATGACTACACTCACTGGGAAATGTATGCAATTGGTGGCAGTGCAAGTCCCACCATCAACAGCCAGGGGAATAGATATCTTGCTCCAACAAACCGGTTTGCTAAAGAGGTGCTTACTTAATCATCAAAAGCTGAAGATGATTAGCCAAATAGAACCAGACTACTAATATGGAAATGGCTTGATTGCAATCAGAAACACAAGTTATCATTGCCGTTTCCTATACAGTTTTGCTGATAGGACCTATTTCATGTGGGCAGGTAACAAAGAGGGACTATGCAGGGGAGTGGCAATGGAAGCACTGGAATTGGAGATCAGAAGGAGACCTTTTCCTAAACGGTGCATTCTTCACACGTTCTGGATCAGGACTTGGAGCCAGCTACGCTAGAGCTTCAAGCTTAGCAGCCAAATCATCATCACTTGTTGGCGTCATCACCTCCAATGCTGGTGCTCTTAATTGCAGAGGTGGTCGCAGGTGTTAATACCTACCAATTAATCTTCTTTTGGGGTTCTTTGCATTTATACATGGCAATAGCACTATTGAAATGTCTGAGGCTTGATTTTAAAAAAAAAACGGCCTCAACTGTATTATAAAAGTTGTATTCTTATATTCTTGTTCTACCACCCTCTTGTATTTGATTGATGTATCTATAAAAGGCAAGCAAAGTTGGAACTCTTCCTTTACTACATCATCTTAAGTCTTAACATCTCCTTACAGCGAGGATTACGTAAACTTGAAGTTCACCAATTCATTGGCCTTACAGGTAACATATCCGTTTCACAAAAGTATTATTTTGATATTGTTCAAACAGATTAAAATAAAAATGTATTTATGTTTTTATTATTTTTATCTATTTAATAAATAATATTTATGATAAATAAAATTATTTTCAAAATCAGTATAATTTACCGTAAATATAAATTGCAATAAAATCCTAAAATGATATTCTTTGTGTAACAAAAAATTATAAAATGATATTGTTAAAAAAAAGAGGAAGTACGAAACAAAACATAGCAGTTTAGTTGTGGAAGGCTGTGACATTTATTGATTGTGATGAATAATGCTTGTGAAGTCTTTATCGGCTGGCGAAGGTCTGGCGTGCTATTATGAGAGCTAAGCTTAGCCAGTAGCCTTTATTAGGCTAAGTCTGGTACATGTTGGTTGGGAATGATTAAGCCCGACCAAACCATAGAGATCAAAAACCGGACTTAAAAAAACGGGTGAACCAGACTAACCCCATTTGGTTGACGAGAACATCCCTAATAATGATTGATAGGTGTGGGGTATCGTCTCGATGGGAATAAGAGCGGATGTGAAGGTGGTGAAACCACGTGAGAGGAGACAAGAAGCACATGAGAGTGAGTTAAAGAAAGGGTCTAAATATCATTGTCAATGTCATGTTATGTTGTTGACAAGATAGGTTTAGGCCAATCGCTTGCTATTAAAATATTTGCTTTACAAAAAGCTTTTCCCAATATATCACACTACCTTTTAATTTGTTTTAAGCAATGTAATTGTTAGACTACTTTAATATCATGTTTGATAAATATGGCAAGAAAATACATAAATCTATTGATTCTGTGAAATATTGTTGGCAAAGCCCGCAGCTCAACAAGAGTGTTTCAGAGAAAACCATTCTCAATCTCAGCCCTAAATACGAGTGAACCGTTGGGCCTCAACACATCTAATCCTTTGCGCAAACTTCTTCAAGGGTCTGCATCAGCTCTGGCCGTGTCTAGGGAAGTGTTGTGGTCGATAGTTATGGATTGATGATGTATCTATCTGTGGCTGTTACATGTAATTTTCGTTGAGAAATAATATTAGTATATTTCTTTCTTAAGCTAATATTTTGTACTCACATCCATACACATAACCGCATGCAATTAGAGTTATGACTAAAACAATACATTTATCATGATGGTCAATAAAAAACATGAAATAAATTGCTATTTTGATCAACAAATATTTATTGTAATGGTCAATGCATTTAAAACTTACTCTCTCCATTTTGTTTTAAATCTTTCGAAAATTTCACATAAATTTAGATAATTAATACAATACCTATTTTAACATTTTATAATTGTTTGATATTTAATTTACTTTAGATCATTATAACGACAAACTGTAATACAACGATGGAAAATTCGTTTTTATTATGTTTTGCCTAAGTTCCTAGAAACGGCTAGCATACTGAAATAAAATAAAGTTTTAAAACGTCATTTGAAAAAACAGAAGGAGTGTTAAATAGCTTATATTAATACATTTTTACTACCATGGTATTGTTTGACTAAGTAGTATATAAGAAATATTATTTGGCGAAACAAAAACATATATTACATATACATCATAAGAAAGACTAAGAACACATAAAAATATTCTCATCATGTCCAAGCAATATGTTTCTTATTTTATGGTTTTGATGGTTGTCTTTTCAGGTAACATGTCTTTGTTTATTTATTTATGTATATTATTATCTATATTCGTCGATACAATTATGTATTTATATTTATATTGTATAAATTTATTTACAATTTGGCTCCAGTGTTAATGGTTGTTCCTAAAACTGAGGCTCAAAAGAGATGCAGAAAAGAACTTATGCCAGGGACACAATGTTTATTGGCAAAGTGTAGGGAAGTGTGTTTGAAGACGTTAAAAGGATTTGGAACTTGCATTGAGAAGCCACCAAGCTCTGATAAATATACTTGCAATTGTTTCTACAATTGTTCAGCACCGTGATTTCTACAATAGTCTACGATGTAAAATTATACTTTAACAATTAATATACTTTTCTATGAATAACCCTATTTATAATTTACGTACAACTTAAATTATTTATGACCCAAACCAATCTCAAGTCCCAGATAATGATTATATGTGTGCGTGAAAAGGCTCACTAAAAAAGATTCACATATAATCGTTGTGCGAGCAAAGAAATATCAAACTATGAATAATTAGACATTTTTGTCTTAGGAAAGAATATTTAGTCTTCTTGTTAACTTTAAAAGTAATGTGATGCATCAACACAATGGCGTTTGCTTAATTATCTCGTTGGTTTCACTTGCAGAACCGATCCTCAGTTTTTCGAAACGCAATATAAAATAAATACAATAGTTTTATGTTATTAAAATAAATTAAATAATTAAACAAAAAAATATTTACTGCAATAATTAAAGATCGAGAAAAAAACAGATAGCTGAAATAAGTTCTCAAAAACATCTACATGTTATATAGTTTAATTGGCTTATTTGTATAGCTTTTTCATTATAGATATTTTGTTATTTTATTTTTAATGAAATAAGCAAAGTTAGTTTCACATGTGAAATGAAACCATTTCACATATCCCTGGTCATTTAGGAGATGGTTTAACATTTCAAGACTATTCTGAAGAATGGGTTCAATGTTGGTTCTGAACATTCAAAGAGAGATTGAGCCAGCCATAGTATTGTGCATTGAAGCCCAATATCCAGAACTCACATGGTAAAAGCCATCCTGGTCCATAAATACAACATATTTCAATACAAAAAAGTTACAAACTTATTGTTATTGTTACCAATTGTTTTTCTATTCAATGGACATTGGTATATTATTACAGTAATGGACGCGGTTTACTTCAAACGAGGAAGAATCTTAAACGCTCTCTGGCTCAGGTCTCGAAAACAAACCAACTCACAATCCTGACTCATTTGAGGAAAACTATGCAAAACCACATGCCCTTCGTTTTTTTTTCTATCTTAATCTTGTACAGTAATTACAATATTTCAAGTTCTGTTTTTGTTATTTTAGTTAAATTACATAAAGGTAACAGAACTATTAATTCGTGGTCATTTTTAAATACGCTTTTTTCACATTTTTCTTATGTGTCAAAAAATGCTTTTAACATGATTTCTAAAACATATAAATACATTATTTCCCAAAAGATAGCAAAACTAACAACGGTAAGTTTAGTCTATGGACTATTGTCATTAGATAGATGTCTCAGCAAACAGATTTTATAATAAAAAAAGAAAGTTAATGACTGTAATTAATTATTCAGCTGAGAACAGAACCTCGAGGTAAAAGAAAAAGACAGAGCATATGAAGTTCATTACTTCTCTAAAGTAAAACTTCCCTTAAACCCTACGCCAACTAGAGAGAGAAAGAGAGAGAGAGAGAGAGAGAGAGAGAGAGAGAGAGAGAGAGAGAGAGAGAGAGAGAGAGAGAGAGAGAGAGAGAGAGAGAGAGAGAGAGAGAGAGAGAGAGAGAGAGAGAGAGAGAGAGAGAGAGAGAGACTCAAAATCGATGCAGAACCGAGAAGGCTGGTCTTGGATTTGAGAGCCAAAGGGAAAACAAATCTTGTCTAAGCCAATGCCGATTCCAAGAAAGGTCTTAACTGTTACATTCTTCTCTCTGTTTCTACCTTTCTTCATCTCCTCGGCCTCTGCATCAAGCAACGAGGTCGCAGCGTTGGTTTCTTGGCTCCACAGCTCGAACTCTCCGCCACCGACTGCTTTTTCCAGCTGGAACCCTTCTGATTCAGACCCATGTCAATGGCCTTACATCACTTGCTCCTCTTCAGACAAGCTTGTTACAGAGATCAGTGTCGTCTCTGTCCAGCTAGCTTTACCTTTCCCTCCTAACATCTCTACCTTTACCTCACTTCAGAAACTCGTTATCTCCAACACCAATCTCACCGGAAGTATCTCCTACGACATAGGAGACTGTTCTCAGCTCAGAGTTGTTGACTTAAGCTCAAACAGTCTCGTTGGTGAGATACCTTCGACTCTAGGGAAGCTCAAGAACCTCCAAGAACTCATCTTAAACTCCAATGGCCTCACCGGAAAGATCCCACCTGAACTCAGAGGTTGCGTGTCCCTCAAGAATATCGATATTTTCGATAACTTCTTATCAGGGACCCTCCCCTCTGAGCTCGGGAAGATATCGACGCTCGAGAGCCTAAGAGCCGGAGGAAACTCAGAGCTTTCAGGGAAGATCCCAGAAGAGATCGGAAACTGTGGGAACCTAACGGTTCTAGGGCTCGCCGCCACGAAAATATCAGGTAACTTACCTGTCACGTTAGGTCAACTAAGCAAGCTCGAAACCATATCGGTCTATTCAACAATGCTCTCAGGAGAGATCCCTAAAGAGCTTGGAAACTGCTCTGAGCTTATTAATATGTTTCTCTACGACAATGACTTGTCTGGCACGCTTCCACGAGAACTAGGTCAACTTCAAAACCTAGAGAAGATGCTTCTATGGCAGAATGATCTTCACGGTCCAATCCCTGAAGAGATTGGATATATAAAAAGCTTAAACGCTATTGATCTCTCTATGAACTCTTTCTCAGGAACCATCCCTATATCGTTCGGTAACTTGTCCAATCTCCAAGAGCTTATGCTTAGCAGCAACAACATTACAGGCTCGATACCTTCTGTTCTAAGCAACTGCACAAAGCTTGCTCAGCTGCAGATTGATGCTAATCAAATTTCAGGTTTGATACCGCCGGAGATTGGATTACTCAAGGAGCTTAATATCTTCTTGGGGTGGCAGAACAAGCTACAAGGGAATATTCCGACCGAGTTAGCCGGTTGTAAGAATCTTCAAGCTCTTGACTTGTCTCAGAATCTTCTCACTGGAGCTATACCTCCTGGTTTGTTCGAGCTTCGTAATCTGACTAAGCTCTTGCTTATATCTAATGCCATCTCCGGTGTTATCCCACCGGAGATTGGAGGCTGCACTTCCCTTGTCAGATTAAGGCTTGTCAATAACAAGATCACAGGAGAGATCCCTAGAGAAATAGGTTTACTTCAGAACCTTAGCTTCCTAGACTTGTCTGAGAACAGTCTCTCTGGTCCAGTTCCTTGGGAGATAAGCAACTGTAGACAACTTCAGATGCTAAACTTGAGCAACAACACTCTTAGAGGTTCTCTCCCTCTCTCTTTATCTTCTTTAACAAAGCTTCAAGTACTTGATGTCTCTTCAAATGACTTGTCTGGTAAGCTTCCTGATAGTCTTGGTCAGCTCATTTCGCTTAACCGGCTCATTCTTAGTAAAAACTCCTTCAGTGAAGAGATCCCTTCGTCTCTAGGTCATTGCATGAATCTTCAGCTTCTTGATCTCAGCAGTAATAACATCTCTGGAACCATACCAGAGGAACTCTTTGACATTCAAGATCTAGACATTGCCTTAAACTTGAGCTGGAACTCATTAGATGGCTTTATCCCAGCGAGGATCTCTGCGCTTAACCGGTTATCCGTGCTGGACATTTCTCACAACATGCTTTCAGGGGACCTCTTTGCGTTGTCTGGTCTAGAAAACTTAGTTTCTCTGAACATCTCTCACAACAGATTCTTTGGTTATCTTCCAGACAGTAAAGTTTTCAGACAGCTAATAGCAGAAGAGATGGAAGGAAACTCTGGATTATGTTCCAAAGGTGTCAGGTCTTGTTTTGTCAGTAACAGTACACTATTAAACACACAGCACGGTGAAGATTTTGTGCACTCACAGAGACTCAAGATAGCCATTGGATTGCTTATCAGCGTGACAGCTGTTCTAGCAGTACTAGGTGTGTTAGCGGTTTTACGGGCAAGGCAGATGATTCAGCATGGTAACGATTCAGAGAAGGGAGAGAACCTATGGACATGGCAGTTCACACCGTTCCAGAAACTCAACTTCACAGTGGAACATGTACTCAAGTGTCTGGTAGAAGGTAATGTTATAGGGAAAGGATGCTCTGGAGTTGTGTATAGAGCAGAAATGCCTAACCAAGAAGTCATCGCAGTGAAAAAGCTCTGGCCAGTGACTGTGACGGTTGCTAAGACATCAGGAGGTCGAGACTCATTCTCAGCTGAAGTCAAGACACTTGGGTCGATCAGACACAAGAACATAGTCAGGTTCTTGGGATGTTGTTGGAACAAGAACACAAGACTTCTTATGTATGATTATATGTCAAATGGCAGTTTAGGAAGTTTGCTTCACGAGAGGAGTGGTGAATGTAGCTTAGGATGGGAGGTTAGGTACAAGATTATACTTGGTGCAGCTCAGGGTTTGGCTTACTTGCATCATGATTGTGTTCCTCCCATTGTTCATAGAGACATCAAGGCTAATAATATTCTCATTGGCCCTGATTTTGAGCCTTACATTGGAGATTTTGGTCTTGCTAAGCCTGTTGATGATGGCGACTTTGCTCGTTCTTCCAAAACCATTGCTGGTTCCTATGGTTACATAGCTCCAGGTACTTCCCACACTTCTATTTGATACTAATTCACCGACTTGAACCATTATTGTCATGCTTATTAGTAGTCTAACACTCATTTTGTTTTTAAAATATGCATGTTTTCCAGTTTTTACATTAAAAATATATTAATTATGATTATAAATACATTATTTTATTTTATGCGATTATCTATTTCCATGATTTCGAACTACTAAGAACTCAATACAACTAATTTTTCAAAGTTTATATTTTAACATATTAAAATTGCATAAAAACGTGAAAGCATATAATATTTTGAATTTTTTTAATGTATAGAACATAAATCTTTTTAGTAATAAACGAAACAAAAAACATGAATCTTTTTAACATAAAAGTATATAGTATGCGATAAAAGTATAACATTTTAAAACATTCTCGTTTATGTGGTTGAAACTTTTTTCAAATTATATTTTCATTTCAAGTTACTAGGAAACATATATCAATCGGGCATAATAGATTTGTTTGACTATATATTATGCAGAATATGGATACTCACTAAAGATAACAGAGAAAAGCGATGTGTATAGCTACGGAGTCGTGGTCCTAGAGGTACTAACGGGGAAGGAACCAATCGATCCAACAATACCAGACGGTCTCCACATAGTAGACTGGGTCAAGAAGATTAGAGATATACAAGTAATCGACCAGGGACTACAAGCCAGACCAGAGTCAGAACTCGAAGAGGTAATGCAAACGCTAGGAGTTGCACTTCTCTGCGTTAACCCGATACCTGAAGACAGGCCTACAATGAAAGATGTGGCTGCTATGCTCAGTGAGATACGTCAAGAAAGAGAGGAACCAATGAAAGCTGGCGGGAATAATGGTTGCTCGGGGAGTTGTAATAACAATGGAGGAGAAGGGAGACAAGAGTCTTTGTCTTCTTCTGTTATGCAGCAAACGGCTAAGTATTTGAGAAGCAGTAGCACAAGTTTCTCTGCTTCTTCTTTGCTATACTCTTCTTCTTCCTCTACTTCTAATGCTAAACCAAATTTGAAATAGATTTGGTAATTAAGTTTCTTAGGGAACAAGTTATCTACTTATCTATGTGCGGTTGTGATAAACTCTTTATTTCAAACCAAGAAAAAATAAATCTCGAATTTAATGTGTAATGTATAATACAAATCTTTATTAATGTTTATTTCTAAAGATAACAGATGAATCAAAATTAAAGAGAATGGATATTTAAGGGTTTAGGGTGTTTTTGGTAGCTTTGGTTGGTTGGTTGCAGCAACAGGTTGATCCTTGACAGTAGCCTTCAGTAAACCCTAAGCTACCGCAGAGTGTACTGCAGACTGGTTCAACTCCGGGTTGACATACCCCTGGACAAACAGAGTCACCATTTATCCCTATTCTAGCTTCTGAGCCTGTAAATATTTTTTATGTTCATAACCCAAAAAAAAACATATATTATCATTAATAATTCAATATTACAAACCCTCAAAACCATATAAATAAATAAAGTTAACATGAGCAAGAATGTTCTTCCAAAATTTGAAATTTTAGTTCTGAATAGTTTTTGATCATATCCTGATAAATATAAATACTATAAATAAACTGTGCTAGTTGACTGACCTGTGATCAAGAACATGACAATGAAAGAAACCGCAATGAAAGCATATGGAGATCTCCCAATACCCATTTTTTGTTTTCTTTTTCTTTTCTAATTATAAATTATTTCTCTGATGTCTGTACTATCTTGTGAATCCTTTTATATTCGAGGTTTTTAGGGTAGTTCTAGAAATTTAAAGCCTTTGATATAGTACCAATTTTGAATGATCTGATTCATTAATATACTTATACGAGATCTGATTCAAATCTTCCATTAATAGGAAACGAATCAGTATATAATTGTATTTTGGAAAGTAATAAATTTGTATTCAGTAACAAATAAACAAATATTATATCTTAATTCTAGTAGAATTCATGAGGAAATGGAAGAGACATATTTTAGATTGGTTGGGATAACTTATGTCGACATAAAGAGGACGGCGGCATAGATTTAGGACTTTGATGGATTTTAATACGATAATTTGAAGATTATCCGAGCGCATCAGCGGTGTGCAATTTATATAGTAATAATTTTTAATACTAATTTGATTGTTTACCATCATGTTATAAGCTTTATGTATAATCATTAATATTTAATATAAGGTTAATCAGTAGTATAGTAGTATCGTATTCGTTGATATTATGTTTTTTCCTAAAACATATTTAATTTATATTAGGGCTTCAAAGATAGCATCCGCATATTATAATTTGCATTTATTTTGATATGAATAATAATATTTTTAAAATAACATGAGCAAAAAAAAAATTTGAGATTTGTGCTTGTCTGTATACAAATCATTTATACATTTTATTATTTATTTTATATTCATTTACATATTATTCAATTGATTAATTGAGAAATGAGTAACTATTATATATATAATTAAATTGAAGTAAGCACATAAATAAAAACAATGCATTTTTTATTTACAAAAATTTTGGTGGTAAAAAGAAATCAAATAATCTTTTATTTATTTTATACGGTATATAATTAAAATTAAATGATATTAACATAGATATATAATATATATTAATATGAATATTTATTAATTGAGGTTTCGTACTCATATGATTTTATTAATATTTTTATATTATTTGTAACAAAATATTATGAGATAAAGATCAAAATAGACCAAAAAAAGTTTTTGTCCCAAAAATAGCACTCAAAGAGAAAAATGAACAAAATAGATTTTATTCAAGGATATAAATATATATTTATACCCTTGGGTTAACTAATCTAAACTTAGGGTTTAGAGTTATGGGGTGGGGGTTTGGAGTTGAGGTTTAAAAATTAAAAAATTTAAAAAATATTAAAATTTTCAAAATAAAAAAAAATCTATTTTGATCATTTTTTTTCTCTCAATGTCTATTTTTGTGACAAAAACTTCAAAAAAAGCTATTTGAGAGATTTGTCCAAATATTATTTAGATATTAATTAGTTACTATAATTTATTTACATTGTAAATATTTATTCGTGCATGAGCATGAGCATGAGCATGGAAAAATCATCTAGCTGTCCTTAAGTCTAAAATTCAATAGAGAGATAATCATCAAATGTATATATAGTAGCAGAGATAATCAACAGAGATATTTGTTCACGAGATAATCAACAAATAATCAATAGAGATAACGATTGTGAACTCAGTTGCGAAGATATTGGTGAGCTTTGCACCGTATCTTCTTCTTCCAACAATGGTCTTCTTCACGTCTTTACCATAGTTACTAATTGTTGAAAGTTGCTCAAGCAATGCGGTCGGTTAGATCATATTCCACAAGCTCTGTGTGCATATGTAACATAAGTACATTTTAAAATAAGTATATTCCATTAAGCTTTTGGATGCTGGAAAAAGAGGTGAATATCTTTGTCCTTTTCTTCTTTGGAATATAAGAATTGTCGAATATAAAATGTATGATTCCTATTCTCTGAAGTAGTTGAAGGTGGTTTTGGTTTGTATAATGCTATTGTGTTTTATTACTTGTCTATCTTTTGTGTGCTTCTCAGTTTCTGCTTCAGTCTTGACTTGATAGATTGGATTCACTACTTGCACTTTACAAAACCATCTACACTTGTTAGAAACTTCCAAAACTGCCGACAACACTTGATGTTCACTCGTATAACCGTCACAATAACCACTGATCATATGATATGTGCTTAACACACCCGTGAATAGGGCAAGAACCTATAAGAAATGCTAGACACAGAAAGATATAAAAAGTGAAATAAGTAATATCTCTACCAAGATATTGATTCCAACCAGTCAGAGGTAAACTCATAGGCCACAAAGGTAACAGCACCAGCAGGAGCAGCTTTCACAGTTGATGGCACAATGCCTTTGTACAGACCATGCCACCCTTCTGACATCATAATCTGTTTTAGACCATCTAACATGTTTCTGTATGCACGTTGCTCCAGTCGAGCTCCATATCTTGGATGTCTCTGTAAACCTTCAATCTGCAACAAAATGAGTCATTCAAATACATTTCTACCTTTTCATGTTTGAACACAGTGAATCTCCATTCAGAATATCTTTACAGAGAATCCATAGGGTAAGGCTAACTGACCTGGAAACGCTTTTTAACCACATCAAGAGGATGACAGACGAGCTTGGCGCTTGTGCCAGCCCCAAGACCACAAACAAAAAGCTGGAAGCTAGAAAGGTTTGTGTCCACGTTTATCGTGTCTTTGGAGGATAACATGTATCTGTTCCAGTCCTGGTGAAACATCAAATGACTTGATTGTCACCAGTAATGAACAAAAAATAGACAGGTTTTAACAACACAGAAAAGATAGTTCCATGATCTTACCATCATCCACCGCTTAAACATATCATAAGTGCCAAATTGCAGACCAGCGTAAGGCACAATTTCAACAAGTGTTGGTGTTAATCCATTATACAATCCTTTTATGCCTCGAGATTTGATAATATCGACAAATGCAGACCTCATTGTTGGATAGAACTGTAGACAGTCATCAATCTATGGTTACAATGCAGCTTAAACTATATTACAGGTTTCATAAGTCATGCAACAAACCTTAGGCTCCCCTTGTGAGGCTAGTATTGTCCTTAGAAGATCAAACGGATAAGATCCTAGTGTAGCAGCACATCCTGCTAAAGCTCCACTGAGGAAGGATAGATAAGGGCTCAAATGTATATGATCCTCTGCATTTCCAAAAGATTACAACCAACTAACAATTAAGAAAAAAATACATTGATTTCCAAATTATAACAGTCATTCACAGAAGCTACCACAAGAAAACACACATTCAACAAACACAATCTGATGCAAAAATGCAACAAGGTGTAAGATCCTAATGGACTTGTTACCTGTTTTAGTAGAACCAGATGCAAAAGATTTCAACTTATGTAGTACTGTAAACTGAATTGAAGTATATGGCATGACCATAAGCAAAGCTGGCACATTACCACGCCAAAAACCCTGAGACAACAAGTAGGAAAAAACATCAAAACAGAGAACAACAATACTCTGCAACCCCTAATGCCATAGACCTGAATGGTTTTAGGAGATGAAAGTGTTCAAGAGACAGACCCGGAAACCTTCTTCTTTAAATATGTCTTTAGTTGCCTGTACCATTCCAGTATACTTAGATGCTCCTGACAAGTTTCCCCGGACCAGAGACCATGAAGTTGTTGGTTCTAGTTGAACCTGAAACCACAACATTAAGTTTCTTCAGCCATCTCCAAACAGGATAACTCGAAAGATCACTTTCCTAAGCTACAAATCTAACAGCATGCGTCCACAATACAATTGTATCCTAAGCAACAACAACATATGTTTAGGCTTTTCATCTATTTAAAAATTCGTTTCATTAAGATCCGATTTGCCTACTAGTAGATGGGCGCCTAAACCAATTTTTAGAACACTCAACAACAATAAAAAAAACAATGACTAAGACATTCAACTCAAACATTCTGAGATAAAGCAAAGCATTGTCAATGGATATGAAAGGGGAGAGAGATACCTGAAACCGAATCTTAATGACATCAAGGGGAGAAGTAACGGTGCGAGAGACAGCACCGGAGATAGCTCCTGCGGAAGCATCAATAAGGGCACGTTTAATCTGGCTCAGATCATCAACCTCCGTCGTGTTGTCACTCATTTTATCTTTCTTGCTACGTTTCTACAATCTTAAATCAATTTTAAAAAGGAGCTAAAAATCATCAATTCACAGAAACAAAGAAGATATGAAGAGATTAGACCAAAACATAAAAATGGAAACTTTCCCAATTTTACCAGATAACGCGAGAAACAAAAAGGAGCAGCAACATTGATGATCTTATAAGGTGAATGATTTGACTTGAAAAAAAGATTAAAGCTTTCCTTCTCCCTCAACGACCATTCGTGTGCTCTGAGCCTGAGCCATCCCACCACTTCTATTACAGAACATGCGTTCTTTGTCGGTTTAAATGAAAATGTCCAAAAAATAATAATATTTTAAAATGGTTTGAACTTTCTATCTGTGGCTGCTCTCTTTTGACATGTCTTTGCGTTAGCTTCTTTTTCGACGGCTTATGGAGGAGATGAGACCATAGGAGTAGAAGGGAATCATTCCAAGACCCAAAATGAAAATGATTGTGATCAACTACTTTAATTAAATACTAAACTTCGTCAATGATTTTGTATTAGACGAGATTAAAACTCGTATCCAAAATCGACGATACTCTTAACACGTATCTAGGGATGTTAATGTAGGGTAAAATAACCCAGCCCAGCCCAACCCACAAATAACTCAACCCAGTTTATACCCAACCCGCGAAAACCCAGAAACATCAAGGATGAAATCTAAACCCAGAAAATAACCCAGTAGGGTATAGGTTTACCCATGGGTACCTAAATTACTATTTTATTTATTATAAAAAGATCATATAGAATATTAATATTATTAACATGAGCTTTAATATTTATACAAGATTTTGTAGTTTTGACTGGAAAACTCGTTTTTGCGGTTTTCACGGAAAAACTCATTTTGCGGTTTTGGTGGAAAAACTTGTTTTTTGCGGTTTACGCGGCAAAACTCATTTTGCAGTTTTGACGGGAAAACTTATTTTGCGGTTTTGACGGGAAAAACTCATTTTGCGGTTTTGGCGGGAAAACTTATTTTTTCCGGTTTTGGCGAGAAAACTTATTTTTGCGGTTTTGGCGGGAAAACTCATTTTTGCAGTTTTGGCGGGAAAACTCGTTTTTGCAGTTTTGACGGGAAAACTCATTTTGCAGTTTTGACGCGAAAAACTCATTTTTGCGGTTTTGGCGGGAAAATTCATTTTTGCGATTTTGGCGGAAAAACTCATTTTTGCGGTTTTGGCGGAAAAACTCGTTTTTGCGGTTTACGCGGCAAAACTCATTTTACGGTTTTGACGGGAAAAACTCGTTTTTGCGGTTTTGGCGGGAAAAGTCATTTTGCGGTTTTGGCGGAAAAACTCATTTTCGGTTCTAACGGGAAAACTCATTTGCGGTTTTGGCGGAAAAACTCATTTTTACGGTTTTGACGGGAAAACTCATTTTTGTGGTTTTGGCGAGAAAACTCATTTTTGCGGTTTTGACGGGAAAATTCGTTTTTGCAGTTTTGACGGGAAAACTCATTTGCGGTTTTGGCGAGAAAATTCAATTTTGCGGTTTTGGCGGAAAAAATCATTTTACGGTTTTGGCGGGAAAACTTATTTTTGCGGTTTTGGCGGAAAAACTCATTTTTACGGTTTTGACAGGAAAACTCATTTTTGTGGTTTTAGCGAGAAAACTCATTTTTGCGGTTTTGACGGGAAAATTCGTTTTTGCAGTTTTGACGGGAAAACTCATTTGCGGTTTTGGCGGGAAAACTCAATTTTGTTGTTTTGACGGGAAAACTCATTTTTGCGGTTTTGGAGGAAAGACTCATTTTTGCGGTTTTGGCGGGAAAACTCGTTTTTGTGGTTTTGGCGGGAAAAATAGTTTTTGTGGGAAATTCGTATTTGCGGTTTTGGTGGGAAAACTTGTTTTTGCGGTTTTGGCACGAAAACTTATTTTTGCGGTTTTAGTGAAAAAAACTTCTTTTTACAATTTTTATATAATTTATTTAGAATAGTGAAAAACATAATAATGTAATTAAAACCCATAGGTACACTATTACCCATTTGTATTTACCCAACATACATATGGGTTTAAAATTTTATACTCATATTTAGCCCAGTTAATTGTAGGCGGGTAAAAACCCAACCCATTATTAGTGGGTTTGGGTAAACCCATGGGTAATTACCCATATTAACATCCCTACACGTATCCAAAATGAACTAACGATGTTTATCTTTAATACGAACTCAGTGAAGACTGAAAGTATGTAACTTACTAAAACAATGATCCACAAAGTGATGGAGTTACCACAACCCAAGATGGAACTAAAAGCAGGCCTAGTAAATAGCTTCATTGTTATAACAAATTAATACTAGCTCAGTTCCTTTAAGATAAATGTTTTACAAAGATAATTTTTTTATGGAAATATTATAAATTTTAAAAATAAATAATTTTACTAAATTAATAATATTTAAAAATTATTAAAGTTAAAAACTACAGAAAACGATATATTTATTATAGTAATTTAATACGTTTTTAATATGTTTGAAAACATTATAATTTTTATTTTTATGAAACATAAGAATTATATAATATCATGTAAATGAGTATGCCATCGAATAAAGTAGTATATTAATTTAAAGTTTTGCGTGAATTTTATGCTATTTGAGTAAAAGATGTTCAATAATACATCTCCACATTAGTTTACGATTTCGTCACCACTTCATTTGTAAACAAAACTCAACTTATTTATTTATATAATTTTCTTCTATAGGAGAATATAAATGAAATATTAAAATATTAGCCAATTTCAATTTAACTTGATTTTTAGTTCATAAAAAAAAGAATAAAGAAAAAAACAGAATGGGCCGGATCAGGAGTTGGAGATTATAAACATTTTGCTTTAGGCCCAAATAACTTGTATATACACACGCCCGACAAGCCCGATTTAATTATACATACATTCATGTTATCATCTCTCTAATATTGGGTGTCTTATATACAATTAATTATCAGTAGTTATGTGGATTGTTGCCTTCCTCATATATATATATATGCTGTAATGTTATTGCACCTGATACAGCGTAGCTCAGCTCAGCTCCGATCAAGTTTAAAGATGTGATTCCTCTATAAGCGGCATCGTGATCATCAACCGCAAATCCTAATCCACCACCTA
This sequence comes from Moricandia moricandioides, assembly GCA_905132885.1. Classification (NCBI taxonomy): domain Eukaryota; kingdom Viridiplantae; phylum Streptophyta; class Magnoliopsida; order Brassicales; family Brassicaceae; genus Moricandia; species Moricandia moricandioides. Next base: position 20,719 of record CAJHQQ010001981.1, read on the forward strand.
AGTCCGTATAACTAATATTATTATTATTCCAATGTTTTGTAACTTCAAAAAAAATGAAATAAACTAAACCCTTTTCCTAAGTGATATTGAGAAATCTTTTGCCATGATTTAAGTCGTTTTCTTGTATTATATTATACAATCCGTTGGCTATTTTTGCATCATAATCAAAACATAAAGCAAGATAGATGGTTCTTCTAAATCATAATCAAACATAAGCAATAGATGGTTCTTCTAATTAAAACATAAAGCAAGATAGATGGTTCTTCTAATTAACACATCATAATCAAAATATAAAGCAAGATAGATGGTTCTCTTATTAACAAAATCATAATCAAAACATAAAGCAAGATAGTATTATTAATCTTATGTATTTTTTTCCTTTACAATTTAAAACATGTGTTTCTCTCATTTTATTTCATTTTGATGTATTTTTAATATCGTAATAATTTCTGCTTAGCTATTTACATACATATAATATGATTGAAAACTTGTGCATGTATAGCTTAGTTTTCGATTACATAATAGAAAGTGTATAGTTTAGTTACATATAGTATTTTTTTCTATCTGGTAAAAGGCTATATAATTCGACAAAATTATGGGGACATATAGTTTGAGTTTGAATACTAGATTCAAAACTCTTTAAAACTTAAGTATGAAAATTCAATTATAGATCACATTGTAGGTCAGATGCTTCGATCAATCAAATGTTCTTAACTTATATTTCGGAATTTGAAGTTGAGAAATAAAAAATAGAGAATTTGAAGTTGAGAAATGAAAATAAGAGAACTAAAAACTAACGTAATGAACATGAATCCAACTTAAATGAATAAGTGAATGCTTTTTTTTGAAATTGGATCGAACTTGGAACTTTTGATAGTTTTCATTGATCCACCGGACTGTCCCAATTCCATAGGCCTTTAGATTCATAGAAACCGAGCCTAAGACAAAGGTAGAATGTGCATTAAGAATACGAATGACTAGACTTTAACTATTTTGATAATTATATTTTGTGATTTTAATAGTCTATATATCAAAATGCATCATACAAACAAATCTAATATTTATAACTAATTAGTATATATAAGAACATTACACCATTATTTATGAATAGATTTTTTAGATTTTATTTATATATTACATAAATTGATTATGATGTGTGAATTTTTAATTTATTATTTATTATTAATAAATATTTAATATATTAATACGAAATCTGTTAGATTCTATTTTTGTTAAAATTCGATTAAGAAAACCAATTATTTAAATTAGGAAAAAAAGTTAGATGCTTAAATCCTTTATTTAAATTAGGAAAATATAAACATACTTAAATATAGGTTTAATAAATATTTCAATAGCATTTTAATGTAAATAAGTTGTAAAACTAAGGGATATTTTATTTGAAAAATTGTCAAAACTAGCACTTTCTTAGTACACTTTTTCATTTTTATCTTAATCATATTTAACTTTAGTTTTATGGAGATAAATAAACATTTATAATTTTTGGGTTAACTGATTTGGATCTAGTGTTTAGATTTCAAGGGTAGGATTTTGGAAGGTATGGTATAAGATTTTAATAAAAATATATAAAATTAATTAAAAATAAATTAAAAAAATTTAAACATAGTTTCAAAAAAGCATTTTGAATTTTAAAAAGAAAATGTGAAAAAATCAGAAAAAAATTGAACAAAAAAGAATTCAAAAAACATTATACAAATTTTTTAATTTGAAAAGATATAATTCAAAAACTTAACAAAATATTTTTTTTAAAAATATTTCTTATTTTTTCCTATTTTTATATTATTTTTTCCATTTTTTATTTTATTTAGTTTTATTTTTTATTTATTTCAATAATTATTTATATTTATAAATCAATGGCATAAATATCTTTGGCTCTTTAGTTAAGTCTCATACATTTGATATTTTTGAAAATATTTATTTAGAGAAAGTAAACATGAATAATGATACCAAATAGAAAGTAAAAATGAAATTTTCTCTTTTTATTTTGTAGTTCTCTTTTAATAATATAAATATAAATTATTGTGAACATATAGCATAGTTAATTTATTTAAAATCTAGTTTCACTAAAAACACAGCCTTATCCGATTTGATTATGAGATCTGGGAAGTTTTGTGTTTTATGCTTGTAAATGCATAGTGGGATTTTAATAATTACTAACAAATTACAATTCCAAAAAATAGTTTTATCTTTAATATGCACTTAAATTACTAGTATATACACATATAAGTTCATCAGGTTTTTACAGGCTGTATAAGTAGTTTTCGGTAGTAATTAGAAAGGTCTGACATGCAATAAGAGCAATTGTTAATGAATGAGCCAGGTGTTTCTTATGGGAAAGGTGCAGTTCTACTGCATTTAGTTTAAAGAGTATTGGGTGAGTTCAACTAAATTAAAGTTGAAATTCTCTAGTTCTTTGCATTAAATTAAAGCTGATCACAAACTATATACCCACTTTGAAAAGTGAGAGAGACATGCATGGGACCTCACTGGTCTCTTTACAGTAGGATCCTATGAATATGAGCCTTATTGTCTCTTCACAGTCGGGTCCTATGAATATGGAGTTCTACTTAATTACCTTTCTATGAAACATTTTTCACACAATGACAATATAAAATGTCATCTTTAATTTGGCCTACATTATTCCAAAACGTTAAAAAAAAAATCAGATTCTCCTGAATGAGTGAGAGAAAATATCTTAACACACTAAAACATTATTAATTTTAGTGGATAGTTTTTTCTTTTATCTGCAAATTTATATGGCAAATATTTAAATGATCTCTTAATTTATTTATTTCTTACACCTTTTGTTGCTGTTTTTTTCTTTTTATTTAAATATCAGCGATCGATAATCATTCTCTCATTTGATACAAATTTTTTTGTCAAAACTAACACTTTTTAGTACATATTTTTTTTAATCATATTTACCTTTAATTTTAAAGAGGTAAATAAATACTTATAATTCTATGGTTAACTAATATAGATTTAGTGTTTAGATTTGAGGAGTATGGTTTTGGAGGGTAGGATTTAGAATTTTAATAAAAATAAAAATAAATACTTTAAATTTAAATAAAACATTTTTGAAATAGTTTCAAAATGAATTTTCAAATTTTGAAAACAAATGTGAAAGAATCGTAAAAATAAAAAAAATATACAAATTTGAAAATTTGAAAATGTATAATTCAAAAACTTATTTTTTTTTATTTTTTTTTCTATATTTTATTTTATTTTTCTTTGTTTAATAATTATTTATATTTATAAATCAATGACTTATATGTTTTTTGCATTTTAATGGAAACTTATATATATATATTTTTAAAAATATCCGTTTAAGAGGAAGTAAACATGAATAATGATACCAAATAAAAAATATAAGTTGAATTTTTTTTTGATACAATTGGAGAAAAAATTACATAAACTTTCGGTGATACTAATAGTTATTTTACAAAATGTACGCTCTAACACGGAAATCAGAAATATATTCTCATCATTAAGGAAAATATCGAGTTGACTGAAAGGTAGTTGATATAACACATGCTAATGTTGTGTAGTATTTATTTTAGGGACTACGCGACGATGCTTTTCCTTTTTGAATAAAACAAAGTAAAATGTTTTTATTCTGTAAAGAACGAATATTAACACATTATAGCTTCGTTGAAATCCTAAAGACTAAAATTCCAATGTTCGTCTAATTGTAAATATAAATACTAACATATAAACTTTTGTCGGTTAAGTGTTTTACTATTTTTATTACGTCTCTTATTTTCTTTGTCCATTTGTGGATTAGATCAACATAGTCTATCACATACTTCACTAATCAGTATTACAAAATTCTTTTTCTCTCATCTTCTTTAAAGTAAAATCTTTTAAGAATAAAGTTTCATGGGCTCCCAAACTCTTAAGTAAGAGTTGCATCAAACATTAAATATAACAATGCGTTGATAATATAAAAGGTCAGCTTCAGCAGAAAAAGAAAAGTACCAAAATTAAAAAATATTGTTCGGAAACCTAATAAACAATAAAAACTAGGGGCTCCCCGTAGATACGCAAACACTAAAAACCCAAAATACCCTTTAGGCTTTACATCTCATATAGCAAAACGACAAAACTTAGCCAAAGGGTGAAAACGTCAAATCACGAGTTTGCAATGCTCTCTCTCTCTATATGTTTCAGAAAGTGAAACCGCCTGCTCGGTTTCTCGGATCCCGACGGTGACCGCCTGAAGACGAGTCAGACGTCGCCGTTTTAACAGCCGTAAACGAGCAGTTCTCTCTTCTTAAGCTTTCTTCTTCTTCGTCGTACTCGTCCATGATCATCTGCTTCGATCTACACTCCACGCTACAGAACGCTCTATCACCTCTGAAACATTAAAAAAGAACAGATCATGTAGTAAAAAGACTGAACTTTTGCCACTGTAATGACCGGAGAAAAATGGTTGACTTACTTATACATGTAGATATCCTTCGTTGGAAGAAGTTTCTTTCTGCAGAGAAAACAATGCTCGAGAAACCCAGAACTCAGATAACAATTACCACGGCGGAGATCGGAGGAGACGGCGGTGGTGGTGACCATGACGGCGGATTTGTTAACGACTTGATGAGGTTTAGGAGTACTGAAGCCGTCGCTGAGAGTGTTGTCGTTAGTCGACTCCAGAATAATACTTAGTCCCACCATTACTTTTAACGCTTCTGAGATTTTGAGACGTTAATGGTGAAAGAGGAAGAAGAAGGAGAAGTTTTGGGAAGATGAAAATGCAAAATGTATTTTTTTTAAAATGCATTTAGAGGATGGATAGGTGGGACCTACGAGTGTACTACACAAGGACGATTGATTTTGATATCTTTTGCTTTATACTCGCCACGTGTATCCTCCCTCTTCATTACGTGTGTAACCTTTCTCGTTACAAGAAAAATATTTCTGTAAAGTTTTTTTAAATTTCGACTCTTTTTTTTTTTGATACATACGTATATCTCTATCTAATAATGAGGAATGAGTGTTTGATGATAAACATCATAGATCATCATCATAATTGTTGTTGTGGATATTTTACTTAAGTTCATAAGTAATTCTCAATAAAGTGTGTATTGTACTTGTTATTGATAAAATCAGATAAATCTATATGGATTTTAAAAAAAAAGTAAAAACAGTTGAAAATGTTTTAACATTCTACTAAGGTGCTCACTCTTTTTTGTCACTCTTACTGTCTGAAGTAAATCAAGACTTGGGCCTTTAATGAATAACGTGCTTATAGGCTTTAACTATATGGACCATATAAAAATCCTGACCCACTTCATATTATTAATCAGCCTTTTGTTTCACTAAATGCAAAAGAAGAAAACATTGTTGCACTCTCCTCCCTCACTCTGTCCAGCTTATGTATTAATTAAAAGGTTGTGTTGGGTATAATTCTTTTTATATATATTTCTTGAACCATTTTAAAAAAACAATTTTTTTGAGAAAAGATCAACTTTTAGTCTGTACGTTTACAACTTAACATGATTTCCTGTTCAAGTTATGCTGTCTTCTCAGATTGTGGTGGGGTTGTTGGTTTAGATTCAAGCAAAGGATGGTTGTGATGGTTGTGAAAAGCATCACTCTTATCGTTGGCGATTAGACTAACTAAACATTATGACTCTAAACAAACACATAATTCAAATTACACGTGGATAATCTTGCAAACGTGATTGGTGAATTTAATCTTATATTTTTTGAAGATTTTAATATCAATGTGGACTTTCATTTCATTATTTATTTTTGTGAAGTACTATAACCAAACTGAACTTAACAAAAATTGGAATTCCATTAGTTATAATATTAATTTTCGTTACCCTAAATTAAATAGAATATTAGAAAATGCGACATTGCATGGTTGTTCTAACTCTATAAACAGATAGAAATAAGTTTTTTTTTTTTGTAAAAGGAAATATATTTTTTTTGGTGAAGAAAGTTCCAAATAGTGAGTTTTTTTAATACCAAGAAGTTTGGAGCCGAATCTACAATCTTCCATTCCGAAAACCTAATATATAATATTAGTTTCAGCATAGTGATTACTCAAACTGGAGACAACTAACAAATCATCAGTCCTTCTCCCAATAAGCTTGTTATCTATCATATACATGTCTTTTAGTTTTTCTTTTCCAAGTTTCATCTCGTTAAATGTTACTTAAAAAATCCAGAGTAATTTAAAAGTTCGCCTATGATTTGAACATATGGGTTAATTGTAATATTACATAGTAGGGAAGACATAATAACCATTTCCTTCATTTTGTAAAAAGAGTTATTTTAAAAAAATTCACATATATTAAAAATAATAAAAATGTATTTGTGTTTTTGTTAATTACACATATTTACCCAATAGTATTTGAAATATTTATTTATAATACCAATGCATTTTTAATTAATATTAAACTTAAATTATAGAATATTTGAATTTTAATATAATATATTTATGTAATAAAAAATGTTAAAATGATATTTTTTTGTGAAAGAAAATAGAGAGTCTAAAAAGCTTATTTTTAGCATTATCTAATTATAGCGTACGTAATAATATATCAGTTTTGTAGAGTTTTTTCAAATGACAATAATTATAGCATTATCTAGGAGTCTAGAAAGCACATTTATAAATGTCGGATATATGAATAACAAAAAAAGAGGCAATTAAGTGCTATATCTAGTGATAAATGTCTAACTATGAACGGTTCCATTTAAAGGATATTAATATTATTATCCATCAACATTCACCAAATCTCAAACATTTTGTTTCCAAACCAAATCTCAAGCTTTGACTATTGTATTTGGCATCACATACATCTTCATGCTTTCAAATTGTGTGTCATCATGCAAAATTATTGGTCTATTTGTTGAAAATTTAAAAATGTTTAGTCAAATAAAGGACCGGTCACAAACGGTTGTGCAAACACTTACAAATCATTCCTCTGGTGTAAAAAGAACTAATCGCAAACTAGTATATGATTAATATATGAATGTGAATTATGCAGAAAAGTCTTTTGCTTTGATTTCAATTAATCAAGTGGGTCTACGGATGCAACAAAAGCAGAACTGGTACATATATCAAACTTAAATGTCGGGGAAAAGAACATGGTCGCGATTTTCTCATTCATCAGACTGATTCTAATAGGAACAAACTCTAACGAGAATGTTCTTGATGTGAATTCTTAAATGTGGGAAACTAATTCACATAACATGTTAAGGAAACAAAAAAAAAAAATATAAATATACAGAATTCACTTTCACCATATCATTCACATAACGGTTAAAAACAGTTTATACAAATTATTTTATGGTTAATACTTTCCCTGTTTAATAATCGTTGTTTTAACATTTCATTGTTTTGAAAAAATATGGTTTGTATTTTCTGATGATTTTAACAGATTTTGAGTTAATCCCCATCCTCTTAGCATATTAAGAAAATAGATACATTTATGCATTATATAGAAGACATAATATCTCAATATACATATTTTACTGTATATACAATATATAAATCAATAAATAATAAAAAATTCCTTAATTTATTTTGCAAAGATCTAACCATTTATCCTATATATATATATATATATATATATATTCATATATGAAATTTTCTATGACATAATATAAATGATGTGGTAACTTTTAGAAAATGGTGGAAAAGTTTTTTCGAGGTCTCTGATTCAAATCGAGCATGGCTCAGCTGTGTCAAGGAAAAAGACTATAAGAAAGAAGTTGAGGATATAACAAAAAAGAACTACCATTTTAATATTTATACAAATGTTGAACATTACTGAATACAAAACGGAGCGAGTCAATGCCTGAAATAAAACTCCACCCCCCATAGGACGCCACCAGTGTTCATAATAGTATTGTGTTATACAATGACAGAGAGTAGAATGTATCTACCATTGACGTAACGATAGTCAGTGCTGGCCTTGACTCAAAGTTGGTAAAGCTAGGGTTTTAGATTCTAAATTAGAATAAGAATTTAAGGGCATCACAATTTCATAAAGTTACATTAGATTAGCGGTTGTGAATCTCTTCCTTGTGTTATGGTACAAGGTTGGACCCCAAGAAGGAATATGACTATCACTTGATATTATTCAAATGATATTCAATTCATATTAAGCAGTGTCGTAACTATTCCATCTATATACCACTAAATGCGTTCATTTCATAATTAACATCATATAAGGCCTAAAGAAATAATACATATTTTCACTAAAATTCATATAATAGTCGAGGATAGTCGCGAGCGGAGCTAGAAATTACTTCTAACCGGGACAAAACTATTAAACACTACTAATCATCTTTATAAAATTGGAATTTTGATCGGGGCATTCATGAAAATGTTGACCAATTTACATTAACTTAATTTTTTTATGGTGGGCAAGTGGCCCACCCAAACTCTATGTACATCTCCCACTGAGGATAGTACACTTTTATATATAATTCTATAATCTAGAATACGTAATTTATTCAATTAATTATCGGCAATCATATTATAGAAAACAAAATTACAATGAATAGTGAACAGCTACGTGATCCAATAATTAAAGTGAAACAGTGGAAAGCGATTGGTAATATATGAGTGAGGAAGCAACGGATGGCTTGTTACTGGAGATCATGAAGTGGATAAAGCTTATATCACAAATGCATAGACAGCTACGTGATCCAATAATTAAAGTGGAATAGTGGAAAGCGATTGGTAATAATATATGAGCGACGAAGCAATGGATGGCTTGCTACTAGAGATCATGAAGTCGACAATATAAAGCTTATATCACAAACTAAACGATGCATAGACACATCTAGGTTAGGCATATGTCTATGCATGTGTTACGTGTAGATTGATAGACAATGAGACCAACGGTGGAGGAATAGGCACGTGCGGGAAAAGTAAAAGAAGAGAAGTGTATATTAATGAGGGAAGGAGAGATGATATGTTTCCTTTGTACTGGGAGCATCACGACTCTGTCTCTAGCTATATGTACTTCTCCTTCACTACTTGTGTTTGTGTTTTTTTTTTTTTTTCAGTTAGTTTTCCCACGATTTACACAACTTTCTTGTGCTCGTATTTATGATTCAGTTATTATATTTACACATTTTTTTTTGTTTGAAAACTATTTACAACACATGCACATATGTACAGTACCTGTGCATGTGGTATGTATCGTCTAAAGGCATGCAAGATGCATGTGTGCGAAAACTGAAGAGCGATGTTCAGTTTTTTGTAACAGTGAAAATCAATGTTAAAGTGTATTCATTACATAGGCCAAATAGCGTTTTATTGGTATATACTGGAGAACTTGCGCATTCATAGAAATGGTATGCAAATCTGACTTAATACTTTCTCACTAAAATGCTGATAATTATAAACATGTTCTTACTTTTTCTCCAGAGAAAAAACATATTCTTTCCAGACTAGTAGATCTGACTTGTTAGGCCTAGCATTTTTATATATATATAAAACAAGAAAAGAGAAAAAATGTAATTTTAAGAAAGGATATGTATTTTATATTATTTTGCTAAATGGTTAGTATCATTACAAATGAAAAAAGATCCGGATTTACAAACATATTCCTAATTTTTATTACCCTTTAAGGAAAAGCTAAAAAGCAAGGTACCCAATTGAAGAGTATACTATTTCATTAGCCAAAAAACTTAAAACAGATAAAGTAAACTAAATTGTCAAATAAAAAAAATCACCAATATGGTAGATTCACTCAAACTTATTACTGAATAATATATCATAGGTAGTTAAAAAAAAGGGCCAATATCATATTATCAGAATATACTTTTGAAAATTAGGTCAAGAAAATTCTCTTATATCTTATGAAAGCCACACAATGGGATATATATATATATACATATATATATACATATATATATTAGTATTTTATTTTTTCAATAGTCATGATGATCATGTCTCCACGTAAGCAGAGACATGATGTAAAATGCCATTAATTCTAACTTATAAAGAATGGAGTGGGAATAAGAAGAAAAGGGCAAAGAAAAAGGAGAAAGGAAAGGTTTACATAATTTTCAAGTCGATTCTAGGTTGATAACTACAGTGAGAGGTAGACAACACATTACAGTATACCTAATTCTAACTAGTTTCATTTTCTAGACTGATGGACCAATCATATCAATTTCTTCTTATATCTTTAGTTTGAGTTCCACAAATATCTTTGCCAAGGAAAAATGGAAATCAAAGGTCGCTGTTTGTTATATGCAACCATAAATATTAACTTTCAAAATCAAGACGAGGTCCAGTTTCAAAAGAAAACCATAAAATGATTTTCTCTTCTAAAATATATTAATTTCTACCAGTTTCAAAAGAAAACCGCTATTTACTTAATAATAGTTTATGTGTTGTAGGGAAAATATACAGTTACAAAAAATACATCAACAACAAAAATTATACATTATAAAATTTTACAGCACAAAATTTAAAGCCACATGTCAATCAACTATCCCATAATTGTTGAATGTTCTAAAGATTAAAATATATACATATATGAGAATTTCTAGTTATTGGAAAAACTTGATACCTTAACAGAATTATTTGTAGAAGATTTGAAAATTAGATAAAGAGATGATCATATAATGGAACTTTGTATATTGATCAGCATATTGTCAAGAAGTTTTATTTGATTTAAGTTTTTGTTCTTGTTATTATCTATTGTTTTAAGTTGCTACATACCTATCTTTCTTTTGTTTATTGACACTTCTGTACGAAAAAAATCTGATTCGGATTCGTACTTTTGTGTTCAAGAAAATCCCATTAAAATGGCTGATTTTATTTAATTCCGTTTGTATATATTTTTCCTCAAACTGTACTTAAGTTTGTATCTTTTATACTTGTACTGATTAGAATTCCACAATGTCCACACCCACACAAAGAAATTGGAAAACAAATAATGAAATAAATATTTATGAAATCCCCACCATGCCAAACTAGGAATGAACTCAACCAAGTTACTAAAGAAAATCTCTATAAAAGGGCTTCTTCTTTTCATATTTTAAAACCTCTCATCTCAATCAAAACAAACTCTAACAATGGTGGCCGAAGAAGATTCACGTCTCATAAATCTCCAACACAAGTACAAGGAGACAATGCCTGAGGTATTTTATTTTATCTACAAATATATATTCTCACTATACTTCTGCGTCAGACAGAGTCTTTCAGGTATCTCTCACATAATTGATTTATATTATTACAATTTATGTTTTAAAAAGGTGGTGGAGGAGATTAAGAAAATTTGGGACATAAGTTTCCCGGTAGCTGCCATGAGCATACTAAACTACCTAAAGAACATGACATCGGTCGTGTGCATGGGCCGGCTAGGTAGCCTCGAGCTCGCTGGAGGAGCCTTAGCCGTTGGATTCACCAACATAACCGGTTACTCTGTTCTCTCCGGTTTAGCCACCGGTATGGAACCACTTTGTGGTCAAGCCATCGGCTCTAAAAACCCTTCACTCGCTTCCTTGACCCTCAAGCGAACCATCTTCCTCCTCATCTTAGCTTCTCTTCCCATCTCTCTCCTTTGGCTTAACCTCCAACCCCTAATGCTAATCCTGCGCCAACAACAAGACATCACAAGAGTCGCTTCTCTCTATTGCTCCTTCTCTTTGCCTGATCTTATAGCTAATAGCTTCCTACATCCTCTACGTATCTACTTACGTTGTAAAGGCAACACGTGGCCTTTGATGTGGTGCACGTTAGTCTCCGTCCTTCTTCATCTCCCCATCACAGCTTTCTTCACGTTTTACACCTCTCTCGGCGTCGCTGGAGTCGCGGTATCATCTTTTCTCACCAACTTCATCTCCTTGTTGCTTCTCCTTAGCTACATGTACTTGGAAGAAAATAACAGCGACAAAACCAGTCTTAAAACGCCGTTGGTGCTCTTGTCTGGTTCGGGAGACTCTTGTAATGATGAGGTCTGGTCAACGCTGGTCAAACTCGCGGTCCCGAGCTGTATAGCGGTTTGTTTAGAGTGGTGGTGGTACGAGTTCATGACGGTCCTCGCCGGATACCTCCCGGAGCCAAAGGTGGCGTTAGCTGCGGCCGCCATCGTGATCCAGACAACGTCACTGATGTATACAATCCCGACGGCGCTCTCCGCCGCAGTTTCCACGAGGGTGAGCAACGAGTTGGGAGCAGGACGTCCAGAGAAGGCAAGAACGGCGGCCCTAGTAGCGATCGGAGCCGCCGTGGCCGTTTCAGTGTTCGGGCTTGTGGGGACTACCATGGGGAGAAAGGCTTGGGGGAGAGTTTTCACGGCGGACGGAGCTGTCCTCGAGCTGACGGCGGCGGTTCTTCCGGTGATAGGAGCTTGTGAGCTTGCCAACTGTCCTCAGACCACAAGCTGTGGGATCCTACGTGGCAGTGCGAGGCCACGTGTTGGAGCCAAGATTAACTTCTACGCCTTTTATGTTGTTGGAGCACCAGTGGCTGTTGTTTTATCGTTTATGTGGGGCTTAGACTTCATGGGCCTATGTTATGGCTTACTTGGGGCCCAGATTGTTTGTGCAATCTCCATTTTGACCGTTGTCTATAAGACAGATTGGAACAAAGAGTCCTTAAAGGCTCATGACTTGGTGAGCAAAACCGTCATATTACCTGATGTCGATCAAGTTATTGTCAAATGCGAAGAAGGTCTACACTAACAGAATATTCACTTGTTGTTCATACCATCTATATTTGTGTTTCATTAATTTCTTTTTGTATCTAAATTTTCTACATATATATAAAACACATCTACATGATACATATATAAACACATGAGTGTCTTTATATGTGCAGCAATGTAAGTCAGGTATGTGAATTTACATAATTTGTCTCGAAAATATTCATATCCCACGTAGTGATTGTATATACATTTATGTGTCTTTACTGGAAAAGGAGAGAATGTAAAACTTTATGGAAACAAAAATTGCTGAAGATTGTGCATTATTGAAGTGGGTGGATCATGGATTGCATGATGAGGACTAATGAATGCGATGGCAATGACCATGACGTGAATATATATTGGGTGCGTGAGTGTATATAGGGTTACCGAACCACATGGAAAACAATAACTAATTGGCCGGAACACATGTGCCAGCATGTGCATGTGTACCCATACCAAAATAGGCATCATATAGTGTCCTTGTGGCTTCTCGCTTCTTTTCTTCACCTTAATAATCTGTCACAACAACTAAAGCTTTAAGTTGTTATTCGACTTGCAGAATCTTTAAATGGAAATATATTATTCTCGTTTTCTTTTAGTTAAATCCAAACTAAAGTTCATGTACAAGTTGGTAGGGGGATTAAACGGTGTCCATCTGTCTGATCAAAGCGAACTTAATATAGTTTGACATTTTTAATCCCACTCTATTTTTTACTTTAAAATTTAGTGTAAAAAGTGCTTTAATAATACACTGTTTTCTATTCTATTAATAGAGTAAAAAATACTTTTAGAGTGTGATTGACTATTGCTGTAGATGCTCTCTAGCCACAATTATACTTACAACCTTAAATCTACATTAATCTTGATTTGTATTTTTTTAAAAGTTCACAGTTTTTTTTTTAAAGTCTACATTACTTCTTTAAACTTACCTCTTTATAATTGTTGTATAGAGACAAATACCTACAACATAAATCTAAAGTCTTTTAAAATTTAAAAATCTAGAATCAAAGCAGCCATATTTCTATAGTAAAAAAATTGAAACCACAACTCTTACCAATCAAATTCATAGTATAAATTATTTATTTTTTGTTCATCACTCAATTCATTACTCTAAAATAACGTATCATTTAAAAAATAACAAATTCTATTATAGAGTAATTTTATTTAGAAAAAAAGAAAGAAAAAACCGAGTAAATCATCGGAGATGATCTTTACTATACTGTGTATTAAGCGAACAATCTATTTGGGTGTAGTGGAGAAAACCCAAAAGGAGATGGGTGGAGGTCCAGGAGGGCGATACATCATGTTGTGTTTCCTTTGATGTAAACAAATTAGTGGTGCTATGATCCTGGTTCCGTGACATAGGTTTTGATAATTAGAAGGTTTAAACAAAATAAAATGTGTGATCTTCAAATTATATTACTCGTTAAGAATATGAAATAAAGCAGAAGTTATCCTTCTACCTATAGATGCATTCGAGAAGTGCAGCTAATTGTTATTTTCTTTATTAAGAGACTTTCAGATCTTACTAAGAAGTTACTGAAGAACAAGACTAATGCTAGGTTTTCCAAAACTGAGTTGTCTTCATACCCTTAAGACCTTCAAGCACAATCACTAACTTCATTCCACAAAACCATCATAATCACCCAATCTAATAAATCCCTCGAGTGATCTTAGGCAAATCTCTCTCACATTCTCATCTCAGTATCATACCATTTCAACACTCGCACCGTACAAAACGTTCCCTATAAGGCAATAAGCATCTGATAACATGTCCGTTCCTCCCATTTACTTTCCTTGCAGAATCTAGGGACGGGGGCATGGGCAATATTGTACATATTAGATTGAGTTTTTTTAAATCGGGTATGAATTGGTTCTTATCGGATTGTGTCTATTTGGATCGTTTTTTTTAGTCCGGGTCTATGCATGCTGGTTCTTTCGGATAAGAAAATTTGAGATGCAACTAGATATTTGTAAAATTCTAGTTCAGTTTCGGATCGGTTGCAGTCTGGAATTATGGTGGGGGCCTAGTTTTTTTTTGTATACCAAAAACACATTAGTTGGGCTTTATGGGCTGTTCCTTTTAAAATTAATCAGTTAAATGGGCCCTTACAAAATTGCAAGCCTGAGATAATGTGGTTATCTGGGTTCTCGTCGAGTTGACTCATTCCTCCCTGTAAGCTTCGTGACTCGTTGGTCTCAATCTCAAAAACACAACAAGGTGGAGAGAGATTCAAAAACCCTTAACTGTACCAGATCACCTAGAAACACTTTGTGTGTTGTCGTCAGATCTGAGTTTTTGTTTTGGTGTCATTAAAATGGCTTTCATCAATACACCAAGCCGCCTCATGAGACAAGGAGCTTCTCTCCCCTTCAGGTCTTTCTCTGCGGAAGCGACTCACCACCGTTACCACCAGGAGACCCACAGTTTCTTGGAGCCAGAGAGCTATATAGGTAGCTGGGAGACCCCGAAAGACCCCAAAGAGGCTGAGAGGAAGCTTGCACAGCTTAGAAGAGACTATGCCAAGAAAGTGAGCCTGTTCCGTAAAGACTACATTCATGAGATTGAGATGCTTCGTGTTGAGAAGCAGCGTAAGGATGAGGCTAGGTTGCTGGCTGAACGAGCTGCTAACGAGGAGAGGCGGCGTTTGAAAGCTGAGGCAGCTAAGGTTAGAGCTGAGGAACGCAAGATCTTTCAAGAAGAGTTCAGGAAAACACTGGTAACTCCTTGAGCTTTCATATAGTGTCTGTGTTGTAGAAACCATGATGGGTCTTTGATAAAGTAGTTAGTCTAGTGTGGGAAAGGTTTTTTCTTGCCTGTGAAGAGTTAAAGTCTTCTCCTTTACTAGTTATGCTGCTTCAGGGTTTACTGTTAACTACAAGGGTGTTTATGCTTTGTGGTTGACCAGTTGAATAGTAATCTTTAAGTTAGAGATGATGGATTTTATATGGCTATGAGTTAGTCAAGTGGAGGTTTTGATGAATCCTGTGATCTAGTTTTTTTTTTTAATTGTAATTTGTAAAACGATTTAAGAAAGTGATTGAGTGGTAGAACGGTTTTGTGTTTAACAATTGCAGATGAAAGAAAGAGCAGAGAAGCTGGAATACTGGAGAATGACGGGAGTTAAAAGGGAAGATGAGAAGAAAGCGAGGAAGAAGCAGCTGCATGAGCAGAGTTCATTGTGGATTGAGCCAAAAGAACTGGAGAAGAAGATTACAGAAGCCCTGGTTGACTCCACTCCTCTCTAAACCAAGCCCCTCTCTTTCTGAATCTTCCTTAGAGAAAACAATCACTTTAGTGATTTTGTTGAAGACTTGCTCTCTTTTCTTCTTCAACTAGAGTATCATTAATATGACAACTTTTTTATGTTCATTGTCATCACTTATCACATGCTACATCAAGAGAAGAGAGACTCTTATACTCAAAAGGGTACCTTGGAACCTTTCATTTGAGTCAACCTGAGTGTTGTATTTGTCTAGCAGCATATGGTTTCAGTTACTAAATGTTTTTACCACACATTTCTAAACGAAAGATGCTTTCTTGACCATCGATTTTGGCTCTGGTCCGAACAAAAGACCCACCGGTTATCTCTGCTACTCTACTTCACATATAGTCCTACACAGAAGAGTCTGATGTTTCATTTCCAGAAGTTGCTTTGTGAATTGTAGCCTAATCTTCACTATTTGAGGAGCTCATATAGTGAAGTTTGCGAGTGATGTTGTAATGTTGAGATGCAACCCTTTTTGTGATAGTGATCCAATTTGATTGCTGAATTGAAAAGCACAGCTTGGCTTATATATCAATCTTTAACAGTTTTTTAGTAATGAAAAGTTTTTGGCTTTGACTAGTTTTGAGTCCTGAGTAGAGGAAAAAGTACTTCCATTTCCTGAATATGCACATTAAGGTTCCCTAAGTACATTCTCTTACAACATACACTCATAAGCTACGAGGCTTTGCTACATACATCAAGACCAGTGTGACGATCTCTTGTTTCACCATTACCAGTGAGAGATTAGAACTTGTCTTCAAGCATGGTTGACCACAACAAATCCCCCACAAACTCACTCTTTCTTGCCTTCTCTTGATCTTCATCCGAAAGTGATTGAGGGGTGTCCTTAGGTGAGACTTTTGTTAACGAGTCTCGTTTAACAAGTTCATTAGCCAAAGGAGGAGGACGAAACATAAAGGATGAGAGCAAAGGATCAGAATCTATATTGGATGAGGGAATGAAAGTTGAAGATCCTCCAACTCCAAGAGTCTGTAAGTTTCCTTCTCGAAGCTCCTTTCTTAGTGTAAGATAAGTAGAGTTGTATCCACCTCTACGCAACCTTCTCCTTCGCTGCACGTAAACTCCTAACACATCAAGGAGTACCAAAACAGACTCTACAAACTCCAGCAATGATCTTACTAAGAAGAACAAAACAAAAAGGATATCTTGAAAACGTTGGCGTGTTGCGTTGTAATATGGCCAACGATGTCCAAGCCCACCTTCTTTGAGCAGACAGGACAAACCTAATCAAAAAGACAAAACCCATTTGAACTCTCTGTTCTTACATCAAAGATAACCATAAGAGGAACCTAAGTTATTAATGGTGATAGCTGAGCCCAATGCTCACTTAATTAAGCTAAGAAATGCGTAAAAAAGCAACCTTTCTATTTCAGGCAAGCTTCAGACACAAACCCTAATCAACATAAGAACCAACCATGTAAAGTGTGAAGATGATTTACCCCGTTCTTGGCCTCAACAGGATGGTCTTCATCAATATGACAACACAATCCAAGAATATCAAACTCATCTGCACAGAACGGGCAGATAAACTCTGCTTTCACATTGTCTTCTCCTTTCACATCTTCTTCCAAACACAAATCTGCACACCATTGTTAAATTAGTCAAAAGAAAGAAGGAAACTTTACATTTATATAAGCCAATACAAAGTAAAACCTGAAAGAGAGAGGCAATTGATCAACAAATTAGACTCCATTTCTGTTAAAAAATTAAAGAAATCAAATCTAGACTAAGTCCTAGAACAATGAGTAAAAGAAGGAGAGTGGAAGGTGAGCTATGAGATCAGATAAGTCAGTGGTATTTACAGTGTTGACCAAACACTAACAAGTGGCTGTGTCTTAGCGCGTCTGTGTTTCAGTTCCACACATATGACTTTTGTGGTTCGTGTGTGATTTTTTGGTAATTTTTTATCAAAGTTTTTGTAAAATAAAAACTTTTTATTCTTAAATATTTTTAATTAACATGGGATATTCCTTAATTATGTAAAAATTCAGGCTAATTTTAAAGGAAATATGTAATTCACTGATAAATTATTCTTACATATTCAAATGAGGTTTAAAATATAGTTTTATATCCGTGTGACTTAAATATTTCGTGTCGAGTAGATTCACTTTCCAGCTCTTCAAATTATATAAATTATATAGCTTCTCTATAATTAAACAAACTATAAACGTTATGTCACAAATAAGAGAAAAAAATGCATACTTCAAATTTAAATAGAACTTAACTATGGGACTTGGAAAAAGTGGCAAAAAATCTGATGGATAGACCAATCATTTTCTCTAAATTAAGTCTTCCACCTTTACAAATGATTTTAAGATTTTTAAAATTAATGGTATAAAATTAATTATTCTTATAAGTAATACAAAATCTGATCGAATTAGTGTCACGAAATTGAGGTTTTGTGCTATTTAATTCATTTTCCTTTTATTTTTATGTAACGAAACTTGTGCAAAAAAAATTTCACTAATTTTTAAGATTTAACTATTTGCATTCCCCTAATTTTCTGTTATTCTTTTCAACAGTCTAGTTGTATTCTAAAAATATCTTTTTGAGCTTTTTTTAAGATACTTTCACCAATGTTCTTTTAATATGATAATAATTTTGATAATATATGTCTGCGGTTTATTAAACCTAATTGAACTCATCAAACTAAAAAAAATTGTTTTCAGTTTAATTTGAGAAATTTTAGAAAAAATGTTTTTGATTCAGTTTGATTTTTTCATTTGTTAGTTCGGTTTTTATTTTGATGTTGCAAACCAAACTGATTTATATCAATATTTTGAATGAACTAATTGTATTTAACTGAAAGGTTTAAAATTCTGATTCAATTTGGTAAGTAATTTTTCTAATAAACAAATTAATTGAAACCTACTTGAACCATAATTTGTTTTGAAGGAGGACCAAAATCATTATTGTGATTCAAACACCAAGAAAAGACTAGTGTCATGGGTCGGAAACCTTCACAGAAAGTTTGTGGAGGCAGTGGATTACTTTGGCATCGATAGTGAGCCACGTATAGGGTTGATATATAGTTACTAGAATCAAATTTTGATTGATTTTATAGAACAATGTGATATCATGCAAAGGGGGTTCCCAAGAAAATTAGAGTGGATGAATGTTGAGAGCATCACTCAAGATAACGTTATCTCTAGGTAACGTTTCTTTTTTATACTACCACCACGGCAGTGCTTAATTGGAATTTTTAGAAATCCCAGAAAAAAAATAAGCATGATCTTTATACAATATTTTTGATCTTTTATCTTGGATACATTAAGTTGCACCCTTAGCTATGGATTCAGATTTGACAACATGAAATTTCAGAATATCCTAATCATGCCTCAACTTTTGTAGATGAGCTATACAAAAGATGAACCTCGCCTAACTCTGATTATTTAATCAGATTTTTTTTCTTTCAACACCCCCATTATTTATATCAAAACTTCGTATAATGTTATTTATATTAAAAATACATTAAATGAAATTCTATTTCTTCTGTGAACGTACATATTCCTCCATTTTTTATATAGGATGTTTAAGAGGCATTGTTTTGATTCTTTTTCTTTTCAAATTTTTAAATTTAATGTAGTTATGCCCCTATGTAGTTAGTGAATATAGCTAGAGCTAGAATTAGTGGAACTAAACACATCTAAATATATAACAAATCTAAAGGAATATTAAGAACATGAAATAAGTGGAAAAAAGCCTTATTTTATTCCATTTTATATCAGTACGTATAGAATTTTATTATTTTCCAAAATGGGTGTGCAGAAATACTGGATGAGTACAAAGAAGCAGAATGATAAAAACAAGAGGAACCAGTCTTTAAAACCATCATTATCCCAAGATCCTTAGCATGAGTCATTAATAAAAAATAATTAAATATTTGAATGGACCCCACAAAAAGTTAAGGATCGGTTGTAGAAATCTTAAAATAAGAATCGATTTTAACGGGTTTCTTGTACTGTTCACGGGTCCCACTGACACGTGGCGACCCGTGATTGGTTTACTATTTCTTTTTTTTTTAATTTTTTTTAAATAAAAAAAAAAGAAAAAAAAATTCCCTAGAAACTCAAATGGGTTTTTAGGGATAATCATGCCCTAACAACTTTACAAGGAAGAATGTATAGTGGAGAAGTATCAAACGAGTTCCGCAGAGGAATAAATGTTCAACTCCCAACACATATCAACGAGACAACGACATTCCTCAACCTTCTTATGTACCTCAACAGTTTATGTCACCTCTCGGACATCCTCATGATAATGGAGTCTATGTCCCGGTTTCCGATAGAAACCTAGTAATAGCTCACCAACATCTCCATCCTCACCAACTCTCAGAGTTTGCATGCATTGATCATAATGCAGAAGAGAACTTAGCTTATAATGAATATGAGGCTGGATTTTCAAACTCGACTTGTTGGTTCACGCACAATTCTAAAGAGATGAGTTTTGTCAACTTAAATGAGCCGGTGATGGAAACTACGATGCATGTTCATGAACCATCCATGGTGCTGGTGCATATACCCTCCTTTCCTTCACCTCTCACACAAAGTTCATTTCATGATCAGGTGACACAGCTTATACTTGATAGAATTTAGTATAATATATGATATTTCAAACAACTGAAATCGAATTGTATAAAAGATCCAATTTTATTTTACAAAAACGAACTAATCAATCAAGAAACACATAATATATAAACCCTAGAAAGATCACAATTAAATTACAAACACCGCAACAAAAACCGCGAGACACGACAAAACCATAGTCTTAAACCCGTTTCTTCCCCCACCACTCGCAAGCGGAAGCACATCAGGAAGCAAACATTCCTCACCGTTAAATATAACTTTCGCCGGAAAGCCGTCACGTTCCGCCACATTAATCCCCGGCGTGAGTTTCTTGCTGAACTGTATCACTGACTGTTGCTTACCAGGAACCCTGAGATTCTTCTTTGGATCAGAATCATCACGTTCAGCCACAAGATATTCCAAACCCGGAAGACCTTCCATGAAGATAGTGTTGTTGACACCTCCGTCGACACTCAAGAGACTCGCGTTGAACGAGTAGGCTTTCTCGAATCCACGAATAGCTGGTTTCTTCATCTGAACAGCTAAAAACCAGTCGGGAAAATCGATTCCTCCCCAGTTGAAAATTGTGATCCTCGCGGTCCAGCCACCTCTATAGTCCGACGCCATGTGCCAGTTTATCGAGACGCCGCAGTTGTCACCACAGGGCATTGGATTAGGGATGGTTTTGTGTTTGAGTGCGTTCCAGGCAACGGTAAGAGAGGTTCTGTTCTCGAAAGGAAAGAGAAGAGCGTCTGGAGGGATGAGTAACGAGGGAGTCTGTGCGCTGCAGGTGCGTCGTGTCTCCGAAACGCAACCGCAAGCGCACGTGTTACAAGGGATGATAGAGTCGTTAAAGAAAGCTGAGAAAGAAACACAACATTTTGGTGTTTCTGTTTTGGCTTGTGTGATGTTACATACTATTTGCCAGCTAGCGAAAGACGTTTTGTTGATGGGCATACCACTTGGATCCGGATACATACTCGGGCTGACCCTAACGGGTGGCCCGCATAAGTAATCCGGGTTAAGCGTCCCTTTGATCCTCCATTTTTGTGGAGGAAAAAGCGCGGATCGATTAAAATCAGGAGGCATTTTGGAGACTTGCATGGTGAAAGCCGATGCTGATTTTGAAGGGTCCATGATACGTGGTAAGATGGTACCATTTCTACAACAAGAAGGGATTTTACCTAGTATCGGGTCCTCTGCTTTGGTTGGAGGTAAGTCCACGATGATGGGCCGTTTCTCACAGGTGAGAACGTCCGCGAAATCTAGTCCGGTGTACACCTTGGACTGTGGACCGAAGATGCATTTAGTGGCGTCTACGACCGTTGGATATGCGCCTTGCATTTTCTGTATGAACTCGTCTCGCATCCAGTCAAAACTTAGTTCCCAATGGTCAAGCCGGCCTAGTGGATTGTGGTTCTCCATGGTTACTTCGGCTAGGTAGTTCTGGTCGTAGGACCGGATCACGTCATACATTATGGTCAAGTCTCCAGGTTGTCGTGGAAGGAACTTGTCGGTGATCGTTGTTGTTGTGTTGACTTCTATGCTTGGATCTCTCTTGCAGCATGTTGTTATTTCTCTTTTGCCTAATAGGCCAATAAAATTTGTTAGAATCAGAAACTTAATCTTTTCGGTTCAAATTTTACTACATGATACCAAATTTTTATTTTATAAGCAAATGGTCTCTATATATATGACCAAAATATTCCAATGTTTTTTTTATCAATTCGTTAAAATGGGTTAAAGATGTTAGTGAATTAGAAGAGACTAAAATTGTATAAATTCGATATATTTTTGCTTTTTAACCCTTTTGAGCAATAACATTTTAATACTATGTGAAATCAATTCAAATAAACTTAACGTGGCATAAAATTAGAAAACTCTAAGCCATTTTATAAAACGGACCAACCGGGTGGGTTATGTCAAAAATGAAACCTAGAAATAACATAACACTATATGAAACATCAATAAGAAAAATGGAAATGGTTGGAGTAATTACTTAGCGGAGTAGGAGTAGGCTCAGGACATAGCCAACCATCGTTAACAAGCGATATATTTGATGGCATTGGAATCGCAGGAGGAGCCACCGTGAACTGAGTCCCAACGAGCTCAATCGTAGCCGTCATCTGTTCTAAGTCTCCAGCCGTTTGAATGGCCGTTTTAAGGTCAGAAGCAGGAAAGCCAGCGAAGATGGTGCCGTTTCCAACCAGAGCAGGAAGATCTGTCCCGTTGAAGATGATCGCATTGGTGATGGAAGTAAGTAACTCGTTATGTTGGAAACCAACGAACACTCTCCACTCTTTGAGCTCTTCACGGCCGTTGTTGAGAACCGTTAGGACTGACTCGAACCGATACGGCTGATCGGTTGTGTCGTTTGGAGGGATCTGACGACCGAGAATGAATGTGTAGGAGAGGAATATTCCGTTGCAGAGTTCTGAGGGTGAAATCGGCGCCGGCGCCGGAGGGACTATCTCCGGAGGGAGCTGAGAGAAGGCCGGTGGTGTGGCGGTGAATAATAGAAAAACTCCTAATAAGATCCGATGGTGAAAACCCATTGTGATGGTAAGCTTTGATTATGTTTGAAACAAATGGTGTAACGAGTCTATAATGTTAGGAGATTATGGTATAACGTTGTAGGATACAAGGACGCACGTCGAGATAATGTTTGGAACTCGTGGGAGGCACGTTGGTTTTGATGTAGAGAATAGTGTAGTCGTGGACGCAAATTAAAAATTATTAGGTTTCACAACATTAGCATGACTTGATCGATCATTCCAACTATATGCCAACATGTTTTCAATCAAATTTAAATGCTATGGACTAAGAATGTCCCCGGGCTAGTTAAATTTAACAAAAATAATTGTCTCAATAGTTTTGTTTTCTTTTGATAAATAATTCTAATAGTTTTGACTACTAGTTACAGTACTGAAAAATAAATGTTGCTCCATTAATAAATAACTTGAAAAAATGAAGCAGAGAGGATTTGAGCTCTCTTAGCTCCAAACTCAAAAATTAACTCAGAAATAATGCAAGATCAAATGTTCATATATCATCTTTAACAAAGAATATATAAGAGCACCATTGACCCAAAAATATATATATATAAGAGCACCATTATGGGGTTCATATTTTTTTGTGATTAAAAAAATGAATCAATTGTAGGTTGCTATGTGTCAGGAGTCCGCGAACAGTGGTAAAATCGATTCTTATTTTGGCAATTACGGAAGGTGTGCTTTTTTTTTTGAGGCCCACTCAGTTTTTTTATTTTTATTTTGTTAAACACCATCCTAAGCACCTGCTTAAAAAGTGCTCTAAGGTCTGGTTTTAAGATTTTAACCAAACTTAACCACCTCACCTAAGTTAGCGGTCTAACAACAAATTTAACTGCACATCCTTCCGCTTGACCAACTCTAATCGCATCAGAATGTCCGCAACATTATACCAATTCTCATCCCCTAAGGCCCAAACTGAGCCCTACACTCAACAATACTAAACTATGAAACCAATTATTGTAGAGACATATCATTGATCTTTGTCTCACCGCATTAACAATTTGCTTTTTGATTAATTGCCACTACCTGTACAGTATCTCTTTATTTTAATGGTATTGATATTATTAATGTTCTATAGGTTTTACTGCTTAATTTAATAAAGGTCAAAAACGCAGGTCACATATTCATATATTTCCCGGTCTCAACCAAACAAAAGGTAATTATAGTATTATTTGTACCGATACATAAAATAAAGATATGTGTTGGAGCAAAGCTGGCTATAAGATTTTCTTGCATGTGTCTTTCGAATTTCCAACGGTGCAATTTCACAATTATTGAAATAAAATAATATAGGAAAAAAGTTTCTCAACTACACGAAATTTACGGTAATATGGTTGAAACCATCCCATGTAGTAAAATATGCCAAAAACTACATCATGTTTATGTTAATCCATGCCACATGTACAAACTTAAAATTAATATGGTGACAACATCACAATCGGGTTTAATTGATTCTAATCAAAATTAATGGGGTCAAATTGTGATTTTTAAATTTAAACCTAATTAAACAAAATCCAACCCGAGCTAAATTACAGACCCGACCCGATGTTTGACTTAATGAATATCTTCCCCAATTCGAAAATTTTAGGGTTCATATCCCCGATTTGATACAGAGAGAGAGGGAGAGATAGAGAGAGAGATGAAATTGGGAGGAGGAACTAACCATAAGTTTATGTACAAGACCACAACCTTTTTACCTCATCGTCACTCCTAGTATGATTCACCTTCTTCCTGCTACTAAATCCTCAAAAAACTACACAATCGAACATGAAAACGAATGACTTTAATCACTTTCGAAAATGTGATTCCTTTCACATTTCCATCTCTATGTCTCTATCTCTCGATCTCTCTAATCTCTTATGCTCTTCTTCTCTCGATCTGTAAAATCCCCAATTCTATTTTCAACATGAACCCTAAAAATGTAGGGTTTAATCGATTTGGGAAAGTTATGTTCAGTCGGTTTATTAAATGGGTCGGGTCGGATCGGGTTTTCTTATTCAGGGTTTAAGTTTAAAAATTACAATTTAACCCCATTAATTTTGATTACAATCAATTAAACCCGACTGTGATGTTGCCACCATATTAATTTTAAGTTTATACATGTGGTATGGATTAACATAAATATGGTGTAGTTTTTGGCATTTTACTATATGGGATGGTTTCCACCATATTACCGTAAACTTCATGAAAAACTTTTTTCCAATAATATACCATACTCTGATTTAACAGCAATCACATAGAATAATAAACTAATACAATGATTAAACATATAGTACCCGCCGTGAACAAAGCTGATTAATTAATATTGTTAACAGTAATTTGTTTGAATATACTGCTATTAGTCATAAAAAGGCGACGGAAGTAGTTAATTAACGAGAGATTCAAGCTTAAACCGACAAAATAGTGCTAGTAAGATGAACTAACTGAGTGTACACCACTAGAAGAACAACTAACAAATCAATCATACAGTTCAGAAAAAAGAGGGCAAATAAAGTAAAACAAAAGAAATAATTTATGAAGACCTAAACAAATTTTTATCACAAAAATAAATTTTAACATTTATATTTTTGATGGGGTGAAATTTTGTAAGTGAAATTTAAAAATTTAAAAATAAAATATCTATTTCGTTAATTTTTTATCGAAGCTATTAGATGACAAAAAAAAGTTTAAAAAGTATTTGAGATTGTGTAGGTAATAAATTATATATTCCTAAATGTAGAGTAATTAAAATGTTACAGTAATTAACAAGAAAAAAAGTTATTGAGATTCAAGAAAGTAAAAATAATCATTTGGTCCAGCATCTGATCTTCATGATCGGTCTAAAACCTTGAAAGACTATTGTACGTAGATCTACTGATCCGCCACATTCTTCCAATGTTTCCTCGTTACTTTCCGGCGAACTCCGACGATGTTACCGTCACACTAGACAGAGGAACATGGCGAAAAGAGCAAACAGAATAGAACTAGACACCATAAACCGATCTGAACCGGAACCAGGCGGTGGCGTATGATAGTAAAACGGGAAATAAGGGACGATAGGATTCGGCGGAGGCGGCGTAGGATAGTTTCCTGAATACGGGGGAGGATAGTAGTAACCTTGGCCGCCGTCACCACCGTAAGGAGGAGGATATTTTCCGCCACCGGACTGAGAAGGAGGAGGGTAGTAGTAAGAGCTACCACCGCCAGAGCTCGGAGGAGAAGGAGGCGGTGGACATGCGGTAGTGGTTGATGGTGACGGTGGTGGAGGAGAAGGAGGCGGAGGGGGTGGATATGATGGGACGGGATTACAAGGATTGTCGCAGGAGGAACACATTGTACAGGAAACAACCTCGTCCGTTGATGTCACTATCGAAGTCAATGACAGTAACAGAGTGACAACAAGTGTAGACAAACCATATAACTGGTTTGCTTCCATTGTCAGAGATTTGGATTCAGAAACTTGACTTTGAAGTTTAGAAATCTACAGAGGTAAGAGAGGGTAAGAAAGAGAGAAGAAGTAAGCACATTGAGAGGAGGAAGAGTGTTCTTTTTATCGAGGATTTTTTTTAAAATATATTTTTTCTCTCAAAAGAAAAAGGTGCTTTAAATAAATAAAGAAATGAATAGAGAAAACTGAAAGATGACGACCGACACGTTAACCTTTTAACTGAAGGTCTTGTAATAAAAGCACCGGACTTTAAGCAGATGTCGGGGTGGAGTCATAGGGACAACTCAGCACTGGAAGTGTTTTGGTTACAAGCATGCCGTAGTAGCCTATTGCTCCTCCATATTGAGATGGAAGTTTTTACTATGAGTGATGACTTGTCTTCGTGAAAGACACAATAGTATCCCTGGTTCTTGTTTAACTTCATCTCGTAGCGGCTGCAATTAATTATAACGTCTCGACCGCCTACGTTTAATGAGCCACTTATGTTTATTTTTTCAGTCTGTGGACTTTATTCCGTTCCAATGAGTGGTGTGTATATTTTCCCAAGCTTGAAATCATTATTTAGTGACCTTGCAGTCACCATCTGATATTTCTTTCTATTTTGGTCTCATTCGAACGGTAGCGGCTACAATTAATTATAACGTCTCGACCGCCTACGTTTAATGAGCCACTTATGTTTATTTTTTCAGTCTGTGGATTTCATTCCATTCCAATGAGTGGTGTGTATATTTTCCCAAGCTTGAAATCATTATTTAGTGACCTTGCAGTCACCATCTGATATTTCTTTCTATTTTGGTCTCATTCGAACGGTATTGTGAATCAATTTTTGATATATCATACATTCTTTCACTATTTCAATCTAATTACGATTAACTATAGAGTTCTAAACAGATGAATAACGAAAAAGTAAATAAACTTTGGTGATTTAAGTAACCAAATCAATTCTTTTAATTTTTTTTAATATATCACAATTGAAGATGTTAAATTTGTATGGGAAATTAGAGGAGAATGTTTTCAACTAGAAAAGACATTGTGGCTGTCATCATAGTGGGGCTTGACTCTTTTGCAAGCTTCCACATGTGTTGTTGTTTTGTGTTGTGACATGGCACCTTTAGAAGAATAGACGTGGAGATGACGAAAGTTCTGACTAAGGAAGGATCCTAAATCAGGTAACGGATCGAAAGTGGGTAAGTATCATACTATTGTCTAGTCCCAACATTGGTGATGGGCCCAAATTTCAGAACCATGCCAACAAGGTTCAAGATTGTCTAGATTCTCTGCTTGAAAAGATATTTTTGGAAGTCATTATCTTGGGCTAGGCTCTCTATATAGTGTACGTTTGTATGTATACACAATTCAACAATGAACTCATTTAGATGTTCTTATTGGATTTCAAGTCTGGAATCTAAACTCGGTTCTCATGTTGAAAGAGTTAAAGAAAATTAATTTGGTTATTTATATTATCAGATTATACTTACTTTTCGGACACATCCATGAAATTCTAGAATAAAATAGATTTAAGTTAGAATAGTCAATTTGTAAATGATATTTTGCTATCGTACAAATGAACTTAAAACCTATAAAAAAATCATGTGGTAATTGTTATTTTAGTAAAAAAAAATTTCGAACCTCTAAAAAATTAGTACATGACTTGTTGCACAGAGTAAAACTCACGTTCTGAATCAGCAACGTGGATGCAGTTGGTTACACTTTTAAATCGTGAACAGTAGGACGTTACACTTTTATTCAAGTTAGAGACTGGTAGTACTTTTAAATAATTGGATGCAGTTGGTTATATCCCTCAAGTATATGATGGTGATGATAATGATCTAAGGTAAAACAAAGATTAGATGCTTGAGATACTAATGATGGATTAATTATATAGAGAACGAAAACAAACAACCATAGAGATGGTGAGGAGTATTGCCAGCTTGATAAGGGATCCAGACCATATATTAATAATATTCTGCCTGGTTCCAAATAAGATAGAGCTTTTGTGCGTGTTATCTTGAATTATCAATCCATAATATTATCAATGAAATCTAAAAAACGAGCTAACACATTAAATAACAACAAAACAGTGTAAAAGTGGATGATTAAAAAAATAATGTGCATCAAACTGGTCTAAACTAGAGGCTAAATTTATCCTAATTAACTCACGTAACACACTCCAACAAGCTAATATATAACATTTAGATCCACTCCAAACAAAAGACAATACTTTATAATAAGAAGATCGATGCTTTATCAGGTTAATAGACCTTCTCATATACGATCCACTTGCGGTATTTCTCCAAAATCCGAGAGATCCCAGAGATCACCACTTTGACAAGGTACACTACCTTGAAACTCCCAACCAAGCAACTCATCACCAATCCCAAATCCAACTTCTAAAGAATCACATAGACCAACCCACCAATCTTTATCATCATTTTCATTTGAAGTCGAACTCAAACCACTCCCCTCTCTTTCCTTTTCCACATTCATGTCATGCCCAACCTCTAGGTTACCAAGATTTCCATGTTCTTCCTCAAACAAACGCACACAACTACTACTATTGTCCACACTCTCACACAACTTGCTCTGGCCACATTTATCATTCACAACCTCTTCACTAGTACATTCCCAGACGAAACTACCCATGAGCCTCTCTATCTCACCATCCAACCACTCATAAGGCTCCAAAGCATTTCCTTCGTAATTACCATTGTGCCCTTCCTCACTGATCTCACTCTCTAGCTCTTTCGGTTGTGGGATACATTGCAAGGCCGTCACCATTTGCTTGTGTTTCTTCATGGACGACCTACTAGTTCTTCCTTTCTTCTTCTTGGTCATGTTCGTGTTCTTGGCTCCTGAAGAAGAACAAGACGAAGAAGAAGATTTTTTCAAGGCTAAATTGGCGACGTTTAGACCGTTCTCATCTCGGAAGGCATAGATTTTACGGCTGAGATGTGAGTTCCAATAGTTTTTGATTTCGTTGTCTGTTCTTCCTGGTAGATGTGTTGCAATAAGCGACCATCTGCACACAAAAAAAAGGTTAAGCACAAACGTGAGAGTGAGACGATAAAAATTTGCACAAATCAGTTAAATAATAAGCTTTTATTCAAAACCAAATTTTCTTCACAACTTATATGGTTTATAGTATAGATGCGTGTACATAAATTATTTTTTAAATTAGTATTTATAATATTTTTTGTCAACTGATAATACATATTGTATAAGGTAGTTAGTTATGCATGTACATAAATTCTTTTTTTTTAAAAGGTTGGACAGCTCCAACAATGATTAACTACTGACAGTGGTGACAGAGGCAGTATCAACCATGGATGTACACACCTGAGACAAAATTAGTTAGAACAATCAATTTAGTTATATTTATAGCAGCATAATGCCAATGCTTTTGCTTGACAAAAAGTGTTATGTACATTTATATATAAAGGTTGGACCGCTCCAAGAGAGATCTACCGCTGCATTGTTATGATGGTCACATGATCAGGACAGTACATTTGATCACTTGTTTTTTCATTTTTTTTTATTTTTGAACACTTGGATCGGGGAGTACACACCAGATCCTGAACTACGTACAAATTGTGTGATATGTAAATCTGTGAACGATGTGACGTGAAATTAAATTAGTTTTATCAGTTTACCTATTGCCAAGAAGGGAATGCAACTTGACGATTGTGTCATCTTCCTCGGCCGTAATATTTCCTCTTTTCAAGCCCATTCTTAAATAGTTTATCCACCTTAATCTACAGCTCTTTCCACATCTCAACAATCCTTCACATTTTTGTAATTATTGTTAGACCATGCATAATTTGAGAGCAGTGTGTTCTTTTTAGAAATTATAATTTACAATTAAATACACAAAAAAACAAGTTTTCTTTATAAATTGACACATTTTTTTCATTTTTCCATGCATGAACAACGTACCAGCTTTCTTAGGCAAAGACCTCCAAGAACCCTCACCATTGATTTGAATATACTTAGTGAGGATCTCATCTTCTTCGGTGGTCCATCTCCCTCTATTGAGTCCTATTTTCTCACAACAAGGAGCCCTTCCCATCTCTTTCTAATCTTTTCTCTCAAAAAGAGAAAGAACTATAAAAGGAAAAAAAACACTTTCTGGACCCCTGAGTGAGAGAAGGTGAGTGAGTGAATGGAAGAAGTCGCCCAGGTGATTAATATAGAGAGAGAGTTGAGGTTTGAAAACGACGCAGGATAGGTGAAGGAATGAGACCACGTTGCAGGGTATCAAAAGTTATGTATTGTGTCCATCCTCAAAACCATCGCACAATAGACACTCCACGTACATCTTCTTCCACCCTTTTCCATGCTTACAAGATATTTATTAACCATGTATCCTGTTATACCTACATACGTACTTGGAAATGTAATGTAGCTGTATGCGTACGTATACCTACTTGTATATGCATTTAATGAGTGTATCTTGAAGCGCTAAGTATAAATCTCCCATCAAGAGGTCTTAATGAAGTGTTCAAGGGTCTAATTAGTTAACAAATTAATTATAGTTATTATACACTTTCTAAGGTATTTGAATGAAGCGCTGAGTACAAATATAAGACCGTTTCTGTATACGGATTTAAATTCTGAAATTGGTAGGACAACGAACATTAGTGCAACACCTTATAAAATATATCAACAAGAGTCAATGAAACGAACACGTCTAAGGAATAGTAGACTCGGGGACAATGGGTATTCGTTTATGTGGAAGAACTTGGACCATATTCACAAGTGGGCATTCATGTATTAATTTGAATTGCTTGTTGGTTTAATTGTTGAATAATAATCACATATGGATCGGTTAATTCCGGTATGTGGATCCCAACGACTTTCTTGAGCTGTTGGTTCCTATGTACTGCTTATATTTTTTACTTTGGTCTTAATCGTACTCTTCCTATATTTGCCCTGTCCCTTTTTCCCCATAGAGACTTGGAAACAAAAAAAACACAGGGCTCTTATGTGACAAAGCAAAATAGATGTCAAAATAATGTATAAATGACTATGAGGTGGATAGAATGTTATAGATTATTAGGCTCAACTAAAGAAATTTATTAGTAAATTAAAACAACATTAAAATACAATGATAAAAGAAATAAAACAAATCATATTTTGGGTCATACTTATGTCTGTGTTAAACGAAAATTCATTTAGTCAAATGAAAATTCATAGAGATAAAGACCAAAATATAGACATAAAAAAAAATTTGTCCTAAAAATAACATTCAAAGAGAAAAATGACCAAAATAGACCTAAAAAAATTTTTGTCCCAAAAATAACATTCAAAGAGAAAAATGACCAAAATAGACTTTATTAAAGGATGTAAATATATATTTATACATTTGGGTTAATTAATCTAAATTTAAGATTTAGAGTTATGGGGTGGGAGGTTTGGAGTTGAGGTTTAAAAATTAAAACTTTAAAAAATATTAAAATTTTCAAAATAAAAAAGTTTATTTTGATCATTTTTTCTCTCAAGATCTATTTTTGTGACAAAAACTTCAAAAGTAACTATTTGAGAAATTTGACCAAATTCATATAGTAGAAATAAATGACCTTGTGAAAGAATGTATATACATATCATCATGAGGTAATGGAATGTATATATATTACTAGAATTTGGCGGAATGATCGACGGGAATAGTGTAAACTGTAAACTAATAACAAAATATCAACATTCTTAATCATGTATTATTTGCACAGTTTGATCGAATAGTTCATTAAATTATGCTTTCAGTGTACGTGGTTACACGATCCATTTTCATTTTTTTGTTTAACTTATAATAATTACTTTACAAGTAAATTATATACACAACTATGAAAAGAATAACTGTGCTGTGCTCATCATACGCGTCATGAGTAAAAATAACATTCGATGTGGTTGTAATATTATCAAATATCAAAAATATTATTTTTTTTAATGTAGAAACAGTGAATGACATAAGGGTGACAACATTATATACAAGCCAATCACGTAGACATCACGAGTCTCTTTCGTAACAATGAGCACAAGATTTGCCATTAAGGCACTGCTCTAAATTCTTTTTGTCCTTTGTCTCTCACCGTTCGTTCTCTCTCTCTCTCTCTCTCTCTCTCTCTCTCTCTCTCTCCCCTTTCAACTCTATTCATTGAAAGTTCATAGAAAAATCTTATATATAAATGTTCACCTATTCTCCATCTATTTCTCAAAATCAAATTTTACGTATTTCACATAGATATTTTTAAATCATATTACAAACTAATTATAAAACCACACGGATATAATCAGACAATATGGCAATTTTAGAAAGCTATTAAGTGCCCAGGTCGAAACGTCCATTTAGATTTATTCATTTGTTTGGTTAGTGATGGATATTTGATTCACGCGTAGAACAGCCAAACTTGCATGTCACCGGTAGGCCGATCTCCAAAAGATTAGCCTGGTCTTCGTGTTTACATAACTTTGAATTATCAAAAAGAAATTGTTTATGAATGCATCATCTTTTATAATTTTACTGTTTTGCTGGATTATATGCATGTGATAAAGAATTTTGATTAATTATCTGTTGTAAAACTTACGTACGGCTCATCATTTTTTACTCGAAAAACAATTCTTCTAAGTACTGATTGCATTACAACACGCGATAAATAAATTAGTCTAATCAGGAATTAAGTCTACAATGGAAAGGACATCTACTGGTCGAAGGTTTATGAACGGTTGTGTTGTTTATTTCTTTTGCAACATGTTTTGGGATTTTAAGCAAAACAAAAAAAACATGTTTAGGGATTTCACTACATTTCTTCATAATATTTTATTGAAAATTTTAACGCATTTTATAAACTAGATCTCTTTAGTAGAATATCATGGTATTAATATACGCAGATGTCTAACGAAACCTTACCATATCTAAACTATTAAAACTGAAGTACATTTAGTACTTAACCCTAACATTTCCTAAATAATTACCATTAAATGCCATTGATATTATCTCTATATCCAAACACTAATTTTTAATAAAAAAAAAAAAATATGGGCTAAGCCCATTAACAATCTTTGTCATTAGAACTGAAGAATTCATAAAAAAATGAATATGTATTATTCAAAAATTTATAATAAAAACAAAATTATACATATATATAGCATTAAATTAGTTTAATTTTTATTCATATTCATATAAGCTACCAACTATATTTGAACTATAAAAAAAAATGTTAATAATTTTTTATTATAATCTGAACTTATTCATTTACAATAACAAAATCATGTAACTTTCCATAAAAATTTAATGACTAAAATACATACTAATATTTATTATAAATGGTTATATATACAAACAAATACAATGTATTATCATTTGTAAGATATATATCTAATAAGAATAACTAATGTAATTTATAAATTAAAAAAAATTAATCACCATATAATACATATATACAATTAGGTCTAGGAAATATCAAATATCTAAGGTATTCTAGGATATACGGATTCGGATATGCATTTGTCGGATTCGTAAAATTGTTATCCGGATTCGGATATTTGGGGTTAGAATATTCATACTAAAATCCAAATACACGCAGACATCCGAACCTGTTTTTTTAATTTAAAATAAATTAAAAACTAACTATTAACCATCTATTTAGTCTATTTAAAATTATTATTTAAAACGCTTAAGAATCATTAAAATTTAATAAAATTAAATTTTAGTTATTTTATATAAAAAAATATATAATATACATAGATAACTATAATTAAATTTTAAATATTTAATATATGGATCTGAATATTCAGACTTAAAATTTTGCTATCCGAATTTATAATTGGATCAATCGAATCCGTAAAATTATTATCATGATCCATGAATATCCGTTTTTCGAAGAGGATAAGATCCCGAATCGGGTAACGGATGTTGAATATTAAGTTCAAGTTATATATACAATTATATCAAACAAATTGCTTAAAATATTAGACATTTACAAAAATAACACCCGCGCGGGCGTGCGGGTCAAATGCTAGTATATAGTTAAAAGTATTTTTTCGAATTATATTGATTGAAATTATTTTTTATATATTTAATTTGGGACCACGCGTAAGGGTCCGTTGGTATAAATAAAAGGTATGAAGAGCTAGGGAAGTTATTATAATGGCCATGCATGTCCATAAGGATCCTGCGATCCTCTCACCAACTTACATAAATCTGACCTTTGAAATAAATACGCTTTGTTTTTGCATATGAGCACTTGAGCAATCAATAGCCCTACCTATTGCTTTGTCTTAAAAATGTTTTTTTTTTTCGTGATGAACAAAGAGTGATTACTCTTTTGTGTTTTCGAAATCTTAAAATAAAAACTCAAATAATGTCTTTTAAGCCTCTAAAAATAATGCATCAGGGACAGTGGTGAGAATCCCAGGCTCACAAAGTGGATATGAGATAAATGTCAGGTATGAATAGCCTCCAAAATCAACCATGAGCCTAAAGCTTTGCAGGATATCCAGTTGCTGAGATCATAACTCTAAGACTTTTTTACACTCAAAGATCATGGACCGTTGTCACAATGTTAAACATCACCGTATGATTGTGAATAAGTATACCATTATACGTACAAAAATTAAGAAGAGAATGAAAACAGGCTATGATATTTCCTCTAAAAAAAATAAACGTAACACGATTTACCAATGAAAAGAGAGAGAAAAATGTTGGTATAATTAGAATGGGTGTGAAGCCCATCACGATCATGTGTAGATACAGGTGCACATGGGACATGGCACAAGCTGGAACTTCTTTTTTTAACTCATTGCCCAATCAAGTTTACGTTAGATACAATAGTGTATATGCTCAACATTAATACAAGCGAATATGCGTCCGAAAGAAATAAGGTATATTCTTTTACACACACACAAAACAAAAAAGAATCTTCTCCGAGGAGGAGAGGAGAAACAAAACACACTTCACTCTTCTCCGAGGAGGAGAGGAGAAAGAAGAGTGAAGTTAGAAAAATATGGTGTTTCGTGATGAGGAAGAGGTTCTTGAGATCCGCCATTGATACGTCTCCTCTGTTTCTGGGGAAAAGGAATTTGATCTGATCTCTTTTGAGGGAAAAGAGGAAGATCCAACGGTTGGAAACTAAAATTGTGTGTTTCTCTCATAATCATATTCCCTAAAATGTTCTAAGTCTGTACTTAACATAGTGTGCACTTAAATTATAGCTCTGAAATATAACTCGCTATATATTTAAAGTCAATTTTTTTCAAATAGTTTTTTATAGTTTTTATCACAAAATAGTATTTAAATAAATAAAAAATAAAGTAAGATTTTTAATTTTAATATTTTTACTTTTTTTTTGAAAAAAATAAATTTTATCTCCAAAATCTCATGTCATAACTTTAAACCTAAATTTATATTAGTTAATCCAGTGAGTATAATTATATATTTCCACCATTTAATAAAATATATTTTAATTTTTTCTTTTAAATGCGTGACAATTTTTTTAAAGAATATCTTAAGTTATTTCTCTATACACTTAATCTATCATTATCTCCAATCTTCTGTATTTATTAAATTATCATATATCTTATTTTATTTTATTTTCCTTACTTTCAACATTTTAGAAGGAATATCACTCTCTCCAAGCTTATTATCAATACATAGGATATAAATACAAAGATTCCATAACTCCATGCATAAAACAACAAGAAAAAGATTGAGAGAAATATATATATATACGGTATGTATCAAATTTCTCATTCATTTCATTTTTCTTTAGCTTTCAACTTCTTACAAGGGCTCCTTTTATATTTTGGGAGACATAAAAGTTACAATATCTTGGACAATTGACACAAAATAAAATTAAAGAAAACCACAAATTCAAGAAGCGACCTTTGGTGCTTCTATACAGATTGAAACCTTTTCTCTAGTAATTTCAGCAGTCTACAATATAAATAAGAGGAGGAGACACTCACTTTGTTAAGAGGTTCTCGTTATTTGTTGCTTTCTTTTTTATATGCATTCATCAAAGTTAAGGTTGGACCAAAATGGTATGTTTAAGGTCACCAATATGCAAATAATGTTCACCCATGGGGATTCTCCTCTTACCATACTCATCCACTACACTAAGATGCTTGCAAGCATCAACATCGACTTGAACCGTCCGTTTTGCACCTACCGTGACATGAACCTTCTCAAACCCTATCAACTGTTTGTTCACATCCAATCCTTTTATCTCGTTTCTCGGCGGCTCAGCAAAGACAAACACCGTGTGGGTTCCGTCGAATTCACCGGTGTTTGAAACTTCAACGTGGATAGGAATTTTTGGAAACGTTTCGCAGTTGGCATGAGACACTTTGATGGAGTTAGATGAGGAGTTGAAAATGGTAGAGTTGAGTTTGTATGATGAAACCGATAGTTGGGCTAATGGGCTTTGGGCTAAACTGTGAGTGAAGGTAGTGTAACTTAAACCGAACCCAAATGGAAATACTACTGGACCTTTATAGAATCTGTAGGTCCTTCCTGGATAATCTCCTGATGCTCTCATGCCCATTAACGTCATTGGAACTTTTACCACATAGTCTTGTGGATACCATGTCATTGGTAGTTTTCCTCCTATCATAAGATACATAAATATTCAATAGATCTTGATAATTAATTATGGTTTCAATATTGGATCTAAATGATACTATGTAACTAGATCAGGAATGTACCAGGGTTAACAGCACCAAAAATAATATCGGCAATGGCAGCTCCACCGGCTTGACCCGGATACCCAGCCCATATAATGGCAGCAACACGTGGATCACTCTTAGCAAAAGATACATCTATAGGTCCACCACTCATAAGAACTAGAATGACTGGACCTTTAGAAGCTTGAGCCACACGGGTCACAAGGTCTTGTTGGTAACCTGGTAAGAGTAGTCCGGTCCGATCACGTGTCTCTGCTTCTATCGACTGGTCCAATCCCATCAGAAGAACCGTTGCATCAGCTTCACGCGCCGCCACCTCCGCTGCACCAAACCCTTGGTTTCCTGCACAAGCTACGCCAGAACAACCAGCTTGGTGAAGTGTCTTCGCGTATCTTGAGATTCCTTGTAACGGTGTAGTATAGGAGCAAGCTTTTCCTAACAAAAAAAAAAGAAATATAGTTTAATATTGTGTAACTGATAATAATACATTTTAAAATGAATTATCTTATCAACCTGCATAGTTTCCGATCATGGTCTCAGTTACATCAGAGTTAGGTCCAATCACTGCGACGGTACGGTGGCGCCTAGGAGAGAGTGGAAGAGAGCGACCATCATTTTTGAGAAGAACAATTCCTTGATGGGCTGCTTCAAGGGCTAAATGTTGATGAGCCGGAGTACAAACATCTCTAGGCCCAAGTTTAGCATAAGGTCCAAGATTACCCTCAAACATACCAAGCCTCATTTGAACCGTTATGGTATTGGCAAGTGCTAAATTAACGTCGTTCTCAGTCAACAATCCTTTCCTTATCGCTCCTTCGGTGAAAATCGCCAAAAACGGCCCGCAATCCAAATCTAGACCTATCAAACGACACGATGTTTCCTTTTCAAAGTGGTCAACATGTCCCTGTGGACTGAATTTTAATTGAAAAACAACTTACCAGCTTTAATTGACGCAGCAGCAGCTTCTTCCGGAGTTGCCGTGTAGTGTTGTTGATTGAAGAAAACATCGACAGAGTCACAATCTGATACAATGTACCTGCATGTAGTAATATTAAGCTGGTGTGATAAAGGGGGTCAAATGAATATGAACCATTGACTATGATAACAATTGATCTTACCCGTTGAGTTGCCACTGACCACGAATAGTGTTCTTTAAGAGATTTTCATCAGCACAAGTTGGCTTTCCATTGACTTGATTGTACGAACACATAACACTCGCGACGTTTCCCTCGTCAACACAAGCTCTGAATGGTACATTGTATGTGTCCTCTAAATCTTGTTGGGTGACCTATATCCATCACAAACTTATTAAATAACACAACCTAATGACTTACCTAGTAGCTATCTATATTAACAAAAGCATATTATATACCTCAAGTTATATTCATCATTCATGAGTTTTCTTTTAGATTGTTACTATGTTTTGAGTTTAATAGCGCTAAACAAATCTTTTATTTTGGTATGATATAATTTAAAGTATATATTAATTTGGAAGAAGGATAAGATTCTCCACCACTATAACATATAAGCATATGCGACATCGCTCAAAGTCACGCTGTCTATTGGGTTAGTTGGTATATAATGTTAGGCAAGTGTTTTGTTTGTGTCTGACACTAATACGCATATATAATACACATATTATCCTACTTGATGATAAATTCGGTTCAGTCTAATGAAAAGTCTTGCAAGATTACGAAGTGACGCATATTCTACGGAACTATGAATAACTAACGATTGGCATATATGTAGATATGAGCTATTTTCTGAATTGAACGAATCTGAACATGGAATGAGACAAAAGACGATTAGGCTTGTAAAAAAATAGATCCAGTCACATCCTAAGTGATTACGTGGAGCTATAAATAACATAACATAGAAATGAGTTTTCTAATTTGAGGAAATTTATATATATATATATATCAGCAGAAAATTCAATATATTTTCATATTTTATTTTTTCTAAACAGAAACACTGAATTAGGAAAATTTATTAACTTAAAACCAGTAAGATGCAAGAAAAATAGACACATGGTTATCTTTCTTTTTTTTTGTTTTTGCAAAAACTTTGGTGTTGGTTATCTTTTATTTCCCGACAATTATGAGACTTGTTCTCAAAAAAAGACAATTATAAGAGTTATAATGTCTAACTACTAAATTCGAAGAAGTTTGGCATTCTTTAATCAAAAAAAAAAAAAAAGAGAAGAGTTAGATACAACCACATGCAGTCAAAACTTAAAAAAAAACACACATACATAATACATATATACTAATGTGTATAAGATTTACCTTTGCGTTGAAATGGAAACGGTCGACGCCATTCCAGTTATCAAGATCATAAGCAGTGTAATGCTTGCAACATGCGGCGACTTTGAGGCGGTTACCGGCGCCGTCGCCCTGAAGTCCACGGACGTAGCTGGAGGCGTATTTTCCGGTGACAAGAGGATCTTCTCCGGGAGTTTCCTGGCTACGGCCCCACCGTGGGTCTCTCAGTATATTCACATTTGGGCTCCAATACGTCAAACCGGCCACGCCTCCATTGTACATAGCCCTTGCCTCATCAGACACCACCTTTTATTTATTTTAAATCATGACAATTCTAATTAATATATTTCTCCATACACTTTGTTTTTATTGAAAGAAATAGATATTGACTACAGTCCGTATATACTCCTCCGCTTAGTTATAGTAGCAAAAAATTTCGTTACAAAATAAATGTCATTTTCAAATTTTCAATGCAAAATTTAATAATTTCATTTTACAATTTATTTTTTTATATATTAGTTAAAATATGATTAAATGTATAAATGATTGTGTTTTTTTATAAAAAATGTGTAAAACTAATTATTTTTTTAATCCGTGTGAATAAATATAAAATGACAATTATAATAAACTAGTATGTACTATGATAATAAAATTCACTGTTTATAACTAACTTGGTATTAATTACTGACTATTATAGCAGACGTGACTAACATATATACTGACCTTTAACAAAATCAAATTAAATATCAATTTTACATATGAAATATAAATATTTTTTTTTTTATTTTTTAGCCTACCGGTCTCACTTATTCTATGTCGGTAGACTCATGTAATAGTCAGATAAAAACAATAATCTTTATATATATAAATAATAATCTGAAATGTAAATTTTTAAAGAAACAAATAAAATATATTAATATAGAACATCCAGCTAATCATACTCCAGTATACCGGCCGCTACGATGTCGATGTCGTTTCTCCACGTAAAGAATTCTCAGTTTTTAAAATGCATATTCAAATTAGCATAATATTCCTAATTTATTCTCACCCGTCCTATCTCTAACCATAAAGACTGGTTGAAGGAAGCTGCGGTGGTGATGACCTGAGGGAAGCTGGTGGCACCAGGAAACGCACCACCAAACTTAGCTCCGGGACCAACGTCGGAAACACCATGGAGAGCCTCGGACCACCACTCATAGCCTCCAATACCGAGGCGTGGCACAGCGGCGGCATTGTTAACGAGGAGGCGGATCTTCTCCTGCAACGTGAGCCGTCCGATCAAGTCTTGAACCCTCTCGTGGATCGGTATATTTACCTGACAGAACCGAAGTGTCCGGGTTAACCCGTTTGCCGGGTCGCATGCAAACAGTGGCCGAAGTGATTCTGATGAGTGGACCAAACATAAGAGAAATACAAGTGTAACTATGACTTTGCTGCCGATTAATAATGCTCTGTTATTACAAGACATCTTGTATATCTGTGTGTTTGTGTATGCGTGTGTTTATTATATGTAAAACATGTGATGTTTGTGTATTTTTGGTTTTCATGGGAAAGAAAGCGAATGGGGTATTTTATAGATAAGTCCTTTTAAGCGAAATTGATGACAAAGGATAAGAGACTCTTGTTGTGAACAAAGAATTAGATAAAGATTAAAATATTTTTTAATATAAATTATACTTTCTCTGTCTTAATAAGATTTATGCTTTAAAATTTTACATATTAAATAACATATGGAATTTTAATTAATGTTGTAATTAATTATTTTCTATAATTTTTAGTTAATAAAATTTCAAAAAAATGCAATTATTTTTAAAATATATTTTATGATTTACCACTACTTAAATACATTAAAAATTGTATATAATTTTTTAAAAAATATAATTTTTTTCGGAACGAATGGACTATTAAATTTTAATTAATCCCAAAGAGAAATTAGAGGACGAGGGAAAGAAGACACAAGAAGGCAGAGCCTCCAGCTCCAGTGAACATCAGCAGCCAGTGAATTGAGTTATCCGCGTCGTATCTGAAGGGCCCATTTTTAGTGGCTTTTTAGGAACTGGGCTCCTTTAAAAGCCCATATTGTCCCATCAATTATAAAAGTCCGATTGTTTAATGGGTATTAAGGAGAAGCCTCTGTAAAGCCTTCTTCATCTGAGGATTCTGATGAAGACAGAAACAGTAGAAAGAAGATGAGCAAGAGGCACGGCACAGCAACAATAAACGTCGTTGAATTGGTTTTACGAAACTCACACTGCTTAAAGACAAACTTTGAGTAAACTCAGAGGCTTGTTTTGCAAATATCCATAAACGATGCATCTTTACATATTAGTCCGACTACTACAGACTCTAAACTCTCTTCACTCCCGTCTCCTTCCTCAAAGAGTTTTATCTATATATGGATATACTCGGTTGCTTCACCTTGTGTCATCGTTATATACTTTGTGATTTAATATACGACAAACCTGATATTACGCTTAAGGTGTTCCATCTAAATGTCTAACTGAGACTCGACCTAGAAAAACATTGCTAATAACTGGTTTGTTTCTCAAGCTGTAGCTAAAGATCTTGAATTAATTTCTCCACTTATGCAATCACTGTATGAAACTCATTTATTATGCGTAACCATTGGCCAATTAATTAATTATTAAACATGAACCATATTCTAAACATTTAAATTCAAGCTAGGACTGGAATTTCAGGTGTTCTGGTCGGTTTTAAGCAGTACCATTTGGATAATTTAGCTATAGAAAATTATATTTAACTTGGTAATATTTTGGTTTAGATCTCGGTACTCGGTAGGTTCTAACCAGTTCTGGATCAATTTAAATATGCAATTTTAAATTTGGAATATTATATGTATATATATACAGATATAAAAGTTGAACTAAATTGTATTTATATTTATAATATAATATAATATGAAAGTAATAACATGTGTTAATTTGCTTTCTCAACTTGGGTTGTATTTCAGAAGGTATAATTATTGTGTGTTTTAACATGAGTTTCAGTTTTAACGGATATATAATCAATTCTGAGTAAGAATCGAAACCAAATAAATGTCCACAAGTATTCATTCATTATTCATCAAATAAATAAGTTATATTCGAAATCGATCTGAACTGGTCAGATCTGGTTTGTTATTTAGTCCGGGTAAAACATCCTAGCATTAAGTCAAGTCACCAACTTTTTCTCTCTGCAATTTAAAGTTTTTGTTACAATTTTGATTTGTAGAAAATTATATACTCCCTTCATATTTTGACTTTTTATACAAATATAAAAAGTTATTGGAATGCGTTATATTTTTATTAGTTTCACATATTCAACCAAAAAAAATTCTTAATACTCAAATTATTTATAAAATCAATGCATTTCTATATATATTTAACTTAAATTTTATTGGAATTCTAAAGTGACATTTTTTGTATAACAAAAAAATGTTAAAGTAAAACTTATTTAGAAACAGATGGATGGCTAATTTTTAATGTCATGTAGTCTTGGTCAGGTGGATCAGTTCAAGAATATTATGTATATATTTAGTTGGCCTAACTAATTTGAGCGATATGCACAATGACATCAAATTCTCTCCTATCCTTTTATGGACGCTGATGATGTAGTTTTACTATTATATAATGTAGAGTGGCTTTGTTGAAATAAACTAAGCAGAATCTAAGTTGGAGAGATTACGCAACACTAAACAATGTTTCTTTTCATATTAGTTAATTTTTTTTCTTAAAAAAAAAGAGAATTAACACCATGAAATTTCAAATAAATTTAGGAAGTTTTTCTATTGACAAACATAAAATTGCTAAGTTTTACCAATGCTTAATACATGTCAAAATAATTTTGTTACATACTGACAAGAATTTCTATCGTTGATCATATGTATCCAGGAATATTTGACAGACTTGCATATTTCAAAGTTCTATAAGTTGATCTTATATCCGTTGATCTCGAGAGTATTGTTACAAATAACACAGGATAGTATTGGGAGAATGTATGTCTTAATTTTGTCAGCAATATGAAAATATACTAATTTAAGAAAATGTAGATACGTAAGCGTCAAGCAACCTACTCTATTTGCCAGATGTCATCAATGAAATAGCAGATGCCAAATTATTTAAGAAAAATTGGATGATGTCGGACAAGAATGAGTAGTGGACAATTGGACATGTTTCATATACAAAACTCTGACGAAGACGATAATACTCATAAATAACTTTTAGTACACGTATGAACGAGGAGCACAAGCAGAAGAATAGTTTATGCTATCAGCTGCTTTCTGAGAT
Source organism: Moricandia moricandioides (assembly GCA_905132885.1). NCBI lineage: Eukaryota > Viridiplantae > Streptophyta > Magnoliopsida > Brassicales > Brassicaceae > Moricandia > Moricandia moricandioides. The sequence goes on from CAJHQQ010001981.1 coordinate 64,457, forward strand.
TGTGAAATGTGAATCAACCATGAAAACTAAGTAACCAGAAAAAAAAAACAAAAAATACCATCAAGATATATATTCAAGAAAAAACTAAAAGATATGTTAAGTGACTGTAAAACCGAGAAAGATATGTGTAGATTATTAAAAATAAAACATCTCACATCACGGAAATTCAATAGAACATTAAGTAATATTTAAAGATTATGATTACTCTACTTATCGTTAATTGATTTTAAATTGAAAGTCCATAATAAATTCGAATTTGACATGGTATTAGAGCCTAGATTCTAAATACTCTTAATCCCTAGTTAATATAATCTTATCCAACCAGATATAAAGGTATACTTAACCATTCGATCGGATATAACTGTCGTATTTGACTCGCTTGACCGAGTATAAATATCTTAAATTTCTGAGATTTTTGGCTGATAAAAGCATCAAAGAAGGATATTAGGGATAAAACATCTCACATCGAAAATTCAACGAAACATTAAGTACTATATAAAGTTTAGAACTAATATAGTTATCACCAATCGATTTTAAGTTAGAAATCTATAATAAACCCTCAACGAAACATTAAGTAGTATATAAAGTTTAGAACTAATATAGTTATCACCAATCGATTTTAAGTTAGAAATCTATAATAAACCCGAATTTGACATTGAGATGTTGAAGACACAAAAGTGTCTTTCTGCTATATTAAAAGATGACGCAAACCAAAAATTTGAAGACCTAAAAATCATAAACTAGTAAATCAACTAAGTGCATGCACATATTCAAAATGTTAGTTGGAGAGTACGTTCGCATCTAAAGATATCTTATTTTATATGTGGTAAAAACTAATATATAAAGCTAATCGGTGAGGAGATAAGGATGATGCATTTTGAACTATATATTAATATATTTATTTAGTATTTTCATTCGAAAAAGTAGGCTGGCTTACCAATACAGACCAGACCTCTTACTCTATATTCTGAATGTTTCCATTTGAAAATCACTTAGGATAAGACACGGACAAAAGAAAAAATCAAATGGACATTACAGTATATGATTTTAAGATAAATGATTTCCTTTGTTAATAAAATTGTCAACCAGATAAAAATAAAGTTGTCAACCATTTTAAGCATTAAGAATAGTCGTCACTGATCCACGTGCTAACTCTCAAATACGAGTGGAGTTAACGGATGTTCTTTCTGAACGTGGTAACTTTTTCTGAATTAACAGTTAAGATGGTTCTTTCTGAACGTGGTAACTCTCCTGGAGAGTAACTCTGGTTCTTCTTGTTTTAATGAAAGAATGTTTGACCAAAAAAAAAACAGTTAAGATGGTTTTGTCGTTCTTTAATGTTGATCAAATGATACAAATAATTAGAAGCATCGCCAGATTTGTGTCCATACAATCTATTATCAATAGTGAGTTAACGAGATGTAGGATCTAAGTTCTAATTAGTAACTTTGTGGTAGCTTGTCCAGTTATTTAGCAACGATTATTACATTAAAACTCTTAAAACTATATATATATATATAAAAATAACTAAATAGAATAATAAGATTTTGCAAATATAGTACTCCCTCCGTTTCAGAATAAGTGTCATTTTAGAGAAGTTTTTTTGTTACAAAATAAGTGTCGTTTTCGACTTTCGATGCAAAATTTATTAGTCTTATGTTGCAGATTATTTTTCTATTAGTTGAAATATGGTTAGGTGTATAGGTAATTGTGTTTTTATATAGAAAATATACAAAATTAATTGTTTTCTTAATCCGTGTGCAAAAACCTAAAGTGACACTTATAATGAAACGGAGGGAGTATTATTTCACATAGGTCTGGTAAAAAAACTGGTAGCAAAAATTTGAATAGAAATCGACCTGAAATAACTGAAATCAAAACCGACCACAACTCTCTAATGCCTAAATATATATTATATATTTTTATATCCGAAATAATCGAAACAAAATAAAACCAAATCAAAAACCGAATGAATATTCAAATATATAAAATACTAATTATATATACATATAACATAACTAAATATATATTTATAATATAGAAATCTCTTATAGGTATTTGAAAAATTCAAATTATCAAATATATATGAATTACCTAAAATTATCCAAATATCCAAAACAATCCAAAGTTTTTATTGATCGAACCGATTTAAACCCAAAAATATCAAACCGATCCGAACCAAAAATTTGTTGGTTCCTGTATTGATTTTTCAGCTCACTAACCAAAATATCCGACCCGAATTGAACCACTACCAGAAATATCCGTACCTAATTTTACAGCATACCTAATTTCACAGCATAATATTTGTACTTTTGCCATTTACTACACATTCAATGACACGTACTGAATACTGACAGTTCCAAACCTTTCTTTAGAGTTCAGAGATTAGTCAACCGTGTTCCATTTTCATTGGAGTTGCAGAAAAGTAACTTAGATTATATCTGGACACGGATATGGAATGTTACAGAATCCAGTTCTCTTGGATATATCTAGAGTTACCCTACGAGTTGTGACAACTAACGAAAATTAGTCTGCAAAAGCTTAAAATGGTAATGACTGGTCTGCCCGATAAAGAACAACACCAACACATGTTTAGCTGTTACATCCAAAAAAGTAAAGAACAAAATTGTTATGTTATCGACCACAATCTCCTATATATCCATTTCATTGCCTTACCTTTTTTTAATAGGATAATCTTTTGTAATGTAATATAGAGCCTTCGAGATTATTTTAAAATATATAATAATCTATAAATATGGGCAACCTAAGACGAACAACATCTCCACTTACTTTTTCGATCTTATCCTTATATCTTCTTCCTTGTTCTATTTTGCTTCTAATCTCTCTCTCTCTAAAGTCTTCCTACATCTTCTTGTTTAAGTTCTTGAGATCTTTGTCTGATAATTCTAGAGTTATTATTAATTGACCAACGATAAATGTCAATGGACAGAGTCATGAAATGAGAAATCTCAACCAATTCTCTCGACTCCTTGTTTATCATTCCGTATCCGTCTTGATTCTTCACTGGTTTTACGTATTTTCTTGAACATTTTTCTCCATTTCTTGTTTTTTTTTTCTTTCTCGCAAAGTGTTAGGACAAAACATGGCGAACGCAGAGATCACGAGTTCATGTTCCGACATAGATGAAAAGAAGAGAAAACGCAAGTTGTCAAACCGCGAATCAGCTAGGAGATCACGTCTGAAGAAACAGAAGATGATGGAAGACACGATCCACGAGATCTCGACTCTTGAGAGACGTATCAAAGAGTACAACGAGAGATGCAAAGCGGCGAGACGGAGGCTTGACGCGGTCGAGTCGGAAAACGCGGTTTTGAGATCGGAGAAGACGTGGCTTTCAAGTTACGTTAGTGATTTAGAGAATATGATGATGGCTACGACTTCCTTAACGCTGAGTGGAGGCGATGATCAGAACGCAAACGCGGATGGAGATTGTAGGCGTAGACCATGGCAGCAGTATGGTTGTGATTCTTTACAACCAGTTGCGTCCTTCAAGTTCAAGACATGAGCTTTGTTTGTGATTCTCTACACATGCATACTGAATTGACTAGACATCTATTTTTGGGTAAAAAATAACTGATTAGAGATCGCCGACTGTGGGGATCGAACCCACGGCCACGGGATTAAAAGTCACGCGCTCTACCACTGAGCTAAGTCGGCTGCTGCTCTAAGCATGTCTTTGAATTTATATGGTTGCATGCATAATGAACTAGCAACATATTGATAGGTACCATGTTAAAATAAAACTCCATAGGAATGGTATAACTACATCCAAGCATGAAACTGGTCCCAGAAAACTAGAAGAACCATTCTCACATTGTTACCAGAGCCGGTCTTAGGCCCAAGCGAATGAAGCATGAGCTTCCGGCCGCCGTTAAAATAAGTATTATACCGGCTATTTTTTTACAAAACATGTATGTGGTCTAGTGGCGTGTTGTGCTCCATCTCATGTAAGGAAGCTGAGTTTGAAGCTCTGCATGTGCATAATTTATTTTTTGGCCACTTTTTTTTTCTTTGGGCTTGTGGCCTTAGAAAAGCTAGGGTTTACCTTTGATTGTCATATTGTTGCGTATTTTACTGAATTCAATCACTCAATCAAACTCAAACCAAAATAAACTTGTTCTCTGTTGGAGGTAGTGGTTTAGTAAAAAAAGTTAGTTACGAATGCACCTTTGAGATGTACATGCGAATTGGGCCTATGTCTACTAGAATGTATTCCAAATAAAAAATAATACTATGTATTCTTGAAGTTGAATCAAACGTTGCTGAGTCTTGAAGATAGCAAGAATGAAACATCCCTTTACCACCACCAGCAAGGTGGTTAAGCCATGCTTAATAAGAACGGCGACATTATAACGACCAGCACGTACTTCAACTCTTAAGAGGACAAACCATAGATATGTTCTGTAATTAATTAACAAAACAAATTAATTAAATTTATATTTACTGTTACTAATCACATTGAAGTGGTTAAGAATAGAAAAAATAAATGTTTGGGTAAGAAGAAGTTGTGATCCAACTACCTACCAATAAGGCCACATGATACCATCTTCTTCTTCTTCCTCTTCTATATTAATGGTCTTGTTTCCTCTCTAACCATTCCTCTCCTACCACCACCATTTATTAGTTTCTTTCCTCACTCACTCGACTCGGGTCGTGACCAGGTCTGTTCTCCTCTCTCTCTCCCTAACCTTTGGATCGCGACAATTCGTAAGCTTTATTTAGATCTGTGTTGATTCCGATCTGATTCCAAAAGTTTCGATATTTACGAGGAAAGTGCGTAAAGTTCGAAACTTTTTTAATGTTTTTTCATTTATAGATTCGTTAATGCGTGAGATCTGACCAAACTCTGGATCTGACCCATTGTTCTGTTTTTGGGTACTCTGTTTTCAGCTCTTTCGAAAATGGCAACGGGACAACTGTTTTCTCGGACCACACAAGCTTTGTTCTACAACTACAAGCAGCTTCCTGTCCAACGAATGCTCGACTTCGACTTCCTCTGTGGTAACAATCAACAGATCACTGTGTCATCCTCCTACATTGGTTTGGTTTGGTTTGGATCAGTCTGACTCGTTGAGATCATTTGCTTTTTTACAGGACGTGAAACGCCTTCTGTTGCTGGAATCATCAACCCTGGCTCTGAAGGGTTTCAGAAGCTCTTCTTCGGACAGGAGGAGATCGCTATCCCTGTTCACGCTGCGTAAGTTTTATAATAACATATTTGTTAATTTGGTACCAAAGCGGTTTAATTCGACAATTTACTGTAAGTAGCAAGCCGTTTTCTCTCGAAAGAGGATGTGACGGGTGTTACGTTTAACATATGAGAGAAACTTACTACAACTATGTTTTGTTTATACAGTATCGAGGCAGCTTGTGCTGCGCATCCAACTGCAGATGTATTCATCAACTTTGCATCTTTCAGGAGGTTTGTGTTGTCATAAAACTTAGGCATTGTCTCTTTGTGGTAGTTTTGTTGATTGGTTTCTCTTTATAGTGCTGCTGCGTCATCCATGGCTGCTTTGAAGCAGCCAACTATTAAAGTTGTGGCGATTATAGCAGAAGGTGTTCCGGAATCAGACACTAAGCAGCTGATTGCTTATGCTCGTGCGAACAACAAGGTGTGTGATGTGGTTTAATGATTAGCTTCATTTGTAAACTTGTCTTCTGAGACTGATTTGGGTATGTTGCAGGTTGTTATTGGACCGGCTACTGTTGGTGGTATTCAAGCTGGAGCCTTTAAGATTGGTGACACTGCGGGAACTATTGATAACATTATCCAGTGCAAGCTGTACAGACCTGGATCTGTTGGTTTTGTCTCCAAATCTGTATGTTCTGATCTTCTAATCTGTCTAAAGCTTACTGTGATGTATGAATGTTTTTATTCATCACTCTTCTTTTCCTGCAGGGTGGAATGTCTAATGAAATGTACAATACTGTTGCTCGTGTGACTGATGGCATCTATGAAGGTGAGTTTTGCTAATGTTCATGAATATACTAATGACGTATAAAGCTAAAGATTATTAAGACTGTTGTGTTTGTTGGGGATGTTGTTTAATAGGCATTGCTATTGGTGGAGACGTGTTCCCTGGATCCACTTTGTCTGACCACATTCTAAGGTTTAACAACATCCCACAGGTATATTATCTTCAACTGTTAATATGTTGCTCTGTTTTGATCTTATATTTTCTCTTTCAGTTGAACTATGTGTTAATTCAAGAGCTATAATTGCAGATAAAAATGATGGTTGTACTTGGGGAGCTTGGAGGAAGAGATGAATACTCTCTTGTTGAGGCTTTGAAACAAGGGAAAGTGAATAAACCTGTGGTTGCTTGGGTCAGTGGGACTTGTGCAAGGCTCTTCAAGTCTGAAGTACAGTTTGGTCACGCAGTAAGTAGCATGAAACTAACCTTTTTAAGCTAAATGCCTCTTTGTCTCTTGTTCAGATCAAAGTAGTTCTTGAACATGATGATTGTGAATAGGGTGCCAAAAGTGGTGGCGAGATGGAGTCTGCACAAGCCAAGAATCAAGCTCTCATGGATGCTGGAGCCATTGTTCCCACTTCATTTGAAGCTCTCGAATCTGCAATCAAGGAGACTTTTGAGAAACTGGTCAGTTTCCCCTCTATTGTTCTTAGCTAGCTCGCATTTGTTGGAATCTTATGTGTTCATTTCAATTCCTTCTAAAAAGGTTGAAGAAGGAAAGGTCTCTCCTATAAAGGAAGTCACTCCTCCACAGATCCCTGAGGATCTCAGTTCTGCAATTAAGAGTGGGAAAGTTCGAGCTCCTACTCACATCATCTCCACCATTTCTGATGACAGAGGTATTGCTATGGAAACTAAACCATAGTCTACTGAGATGAAACACATAGAAATTGGAAAATGACTTGCACAGAACACTAGATTCATGTCTCCTTAAGCCTATTATCTGATACTTGACATTAATATACAGGGGAGGAACCATGCTATGCTGGTGTTCCAATGTCTTCCATCATCGAACAAGGCTATGGAGTGGGTGATGTCATTTCCCTTTTGTGGTTCAAACGTAGTCTTCCTCGTTACTGTACAAAATTCATTGAGGTATCAGTGTCTGTCTTTGCCTTCGAATATATATTCTTTCTCCATATACAATGTTCTTATCTCAATCTATCTTCCACATATTATAGCGTAGTGAGATTAACTCTGTTCTCTGTCATTGATTAGATATGCATAATGTTGTGTGCTGATCATGGTCCATGCGTCTCCGGCGCTCACAACACCATTGTAACAGCAAGAGCAGGCAAAGACCTTGTCTCAAGTCTTGTCTCAGGTTAGTCAACATCTCTCCCACCTGCATATTTTCTTAACCGTGCAACAATCTCTAAAACTGTAAAGCTTTTTGAACAGGTTTATTAACCATTGGTCCTCGATTTGGTGGTGCCATTGATGATGCTGCTCGATACTTCAAGGACGCATGTGACAGGGTAAAAGACTATTTCATTTCCCCCCAACTGCAACTCCCATGAATCTGATCTCTTATAGCTTGCTTGTTTCAGAATCTCACACCTTATGAGTTTGTTGAGGGAATGAAGAAGAAGGGAATCAGAGTCCCTGGGATTGGACACAGGTAAAAGAGCATTTCTTGTAATAAAAGAGTCCCCATATGTTCACTTGTCTGAAAGCTGTTCTCTTCTACATCTTCTTCTTGGCAGGATCAAGAGCAGAGACAACAGAGACAAGAGAGTGGAGCTGCTTCAGAAATTTGCTAGGTCTAACTTCCCATCAGTCAAGTACATGGAGTACGCAGTAACTGTGGAAAGCTACACGCTCTCAAAGGCAAACAACCTCGTACTCAACGTTGATGGAGCCATTGGGTCTCTCTTCTTGGACCTTCTAGCTGGAAGTGGGATGTTTACTAAGCAAGAGATCGATGAGATAGTTCAGATTGGTTATCTCAACGGTCTCTTTGTTCTTGCTCGTTCCATTGGTTTGATTGGACACACTTTTGATCAGAAGAGGCTGAAGCAGCCACTGTACCGTCACCCATGGGAAGATGTGTTGTACACCAAGTAAAACTCATCTCAGCTTTGTTTTTGTTGCTATTATTCCAATTAATTAGCTTTTACATTCTTCTGAGAGATGTTACCAAAAATGCATAACTATGCTCTTCTTCTCTTATGTTTCTTTTGTTGTGATGTTATGTTTACTTTGTTTTGTTTTCCATTTATCTGAACTTTCTTCCATGTCACCAACTTTGTCTATCGAGATCTCACTTGTTCGTCTTACCTTTTTTTAGGTCTATGTAGTGTTTGGCTAATTAAGGATGTTATAACAATCTTTCTTATGAAATTTGACAGCTATGTAGGCTTGTTGGACTTAAATGACAGGTTTTTCCTTCCATTAAATGTAAGAAAATGATGTTTATAATCACTAATATTTAATGGAAAATTTATTTTTAACCCATTTGCCTTATTTTTCTAAATGAAAAGTTTTTTTGATTAATATGTGGATATTACATGTTTATGAAAATGCCAGACTAATTTTCTTAGAAAGTATAATCCACAAATGGATTTTCTTTTTAGATATTCAAATGAGATTTAAAGCATGATTTTATATTGTATTACCACAACAAATGTTCAGTAAATATATCGTGGTTGCTTCAAATCTGGATCACTTTCCTTTTCAAAATCCACCTAGCACTAGAAGACCCCATGTGTGGTCTACTAATAAAAAGTTGGAGATGCATAAAATGAGTTGTTAATTATTATGCATCTGATCATACTATAGTAAGCTGCGATGTGGAGGTCGGTCCAAAACAATTTACATTAAGAACACTAAACAATTACATCAATGGAGTTGGATGTTACTCCTTGTCCACGGATAGCTTAGCTAAAACATGTTTATTAGGTAGCATTATAGCAACATATAAGAACTATGATTAATTGTTGTTTACTTTATATATCTTAAAAGATATTACTCCTCGTGTGTATGCAAGATAAAGTTCATATAATAATTTTCATAGGTGTATCAAAACTTTGATATTATGACTCATGACTTCTATATCTTATTTCTTTGTTCGAATGGTTGGTTATCTACCAACTATCAACTTGTAGTCCAATACCAGCTCAAAGAATCTATAACCTCTCCTCTATTTATGGATATAGATGCTTCGACGTGATTCTTTATATCTAACACACATGTGGCTGTATTACAACCATGAACCATGTAACAACTTATCAGATTTAATGTTCTAATTATTCAAGTGATTAGGTTTTTATTTTGCCTGTTTAAACTCAAATTATATGAAGAAAACAAAACAACTTTCCTTTTCTGTTATTAGGTTAAGAACTCGGTCCAAGTTTCTATTTTAGGACACGTAACGACGATTTGTTTGGTGCCATGCTTTTTAATTTCCTCTTTTACCAGCTATTTTATTAATACAGAAGGACAAAATAAATACTTATATATCTTGAAGAAAATTATAAATTTTGATTAGGATGGATGTCGAACTGTCGAAATCTCTAAGCATCCGTGATTTTTCTTTTATAAAAATATAATTTGGTTGTTAATGTATGTTTATAGATTTTATCATTATAACTATGTGTCTTTCAAGATGAAACAAGATAGGCCATCGATTCTATTTTATTCAGTTTCTTTATGAGAAATTGTCAAGAATAACATAACTTAATATCACTTTGCAAAAATATGCATTATCTAAAATATATTAACATTTGAATTTACATTTTATTGATTATTACTTAGGGTTTAGTGTTAATGAGTGAGGTTGAGTTTCTAAATTTTTTATAAATATTTAAAAAAATTTAAGTATATTTTCATCAAAAAATTAAAGTATTTTTGAAAATAATCACTCACTAAAAGTAAATTTGCAAAATGATATCAAAATTATGGTAAAAATGAAATTATTGGTTACAAAACAAGAAATGCAATCGGTTCTGTTTTATGGCTTTTATAACCTGTTTTGGATCAAAATTAATCTATATAATAGAATTATTATTTTCAAAAGGAGAGAGTGAGAAAGAGTTGACATTTGGAGGCCAACAAGGGTTCGGATGCAACAGTGATCACGAGATTTTGATTATTTTAGGTGTACTCTTTGTGTGAATCAAGCATGTTCGTTGTAGTGACAACGACGTTAACGTGCACATCAAAGCTAACGTCGATAAATGTTGTTGGGTCACCGATCGAGATTGAACAACATTAGGAATTAATTTTAATCAAGTTTATAAAAAAAAAACAAAGAAAAACCTAGAACATGTCCTATATATTAACCCATGAGTATATTATTTGCATTAATTAGTATGTATAATCTGAGTGTAACTATGCTACTCCCTCTGTTTTTATTTATAAGTAGTTTAACATAAAAGCACGGAGATTAAGATTTTTAACTTTTTAAAAATCAGCAAGCAAAACATGCTTGCTTTATCTACAACACATTCATTTTTTTGGAACATTTGATTAGGAGTGGGGTCATTGCTATTCTTAAGAAGAATAAAAAAACGAAAAAATTTAAAAAGTGAACAGGAATATCAAAAATCACATGTTTGAGTTTTTAAGAAATTTTTACAACATAATTTTTGAGTCAATTTTTGTTTAACTAATTTGAACTAAAAACTCAAAATTTAACAATGGAGCCAAAAACAAATTTTTGGAAAGTTTTAACAATGAAACCAGAAATGGTCAGTCATTCTTCTCTATCGCTTCTGATTTTGATTTGAATGTTTCAGTTCAAAACTATGAAAGTGATTATTTGTTTGATTTAAACACAATTCCATCGGAAGAAGAAGAAGGACAGAGTGTTAACAATAGCTATGAAGTTATTTTTCCATTTAGCTCAGGTAATATTATTTGTTAATCATCGGAAGAAGAAGAACAAAGTGTTAACTAACAAATGTTAGTAGTTGACTACTAATAAATTTAAAATTTATTTATTGTAAGTTATGTTCAATTTTTTGGAAAAAGTAACGACTTTTTAGTTAAGTATTTTTTAATTATATTATATTATTACTTTGGATTTTGCAACACCCTTATATTGTGAAACAAATCTATTTTGCTAAAACTACCTACAAATAAAAACAGAGGGAGTATTATTTTTCTGTAAGTCTTTTTTTACTAGATAAAGTTAACATGGTCAGGTTTATAAATGGAAGTGGTTATGAGATGGCATAAACAGGGAAAAGAAAAAGTAACTTCACATCGATGATGATGGTACGGTCATAGAACCCATAATGAACCAAAGTCCAACCAATAGGAGACTTTAAATTGAGCTTACCAAAAAGATAACCTTTTTTTCTTATCAAGTTAATGGAATGGGTTGCATGCAAAATAAATTGGGTGGGGTCTGTATTGATAGAGAGCACTTATTATATTCAATGATGGCTCTTTTATCTCAAATCTTAATCAAGGAGTGTATAATACAGTGGGATAATTTGCATTGGAAACTCCTGATCTTTACATATTATATCAAATTTTTGGAATTCAATAAATATAGTAAATGTTTAAAGGTTAAAACTACTTCCCATTAAAAATGATTTTTATAAGTTTTTATTGCATTCCATGAAATTTTTCTTTTGCTTTAACAAATACTAATAAATATTCTATCTGTTTCAAAAATATTCAAGTTTTAGAAAATAGTTTATTACAAAAGAATATTTTTTTTTTAATTTTCAGTATATTATCTAATAAAATATAATTTTAAAAAGATAATTATGTTTATTGAAAATTTATTGATTAAAAGTTATGAAAAATAATTAACTAAAAATAGTGAATTGATAATAATATGTGTAAATTTTTTAAAACTTACTTCTATTTGAAACATATGGAGTATTAAAAACCCAAA